>APFE030486193.1:61486-72099 GCA_000404065.3 Pinus taeda
GGGGTGATGTGGGTGATGATATGTTGAAGTTTTAACCCACGATGGCTTTTGCTTGACTTCACCCTGCTGTAGGGCCTGTTGTGGTGTCTTCTTTTTCAATATAACTTCAGCCACTGAACCCTCATCAGATGTGTCAGTACCTGTTACCTTTTCGGCTTCAGCCTCTGTTTGTGTTTGACTATCGACCATCAACTGCTCGTCATCTGATATTTCAGTCCCTGTAACATCTTCTGCTTCAACCTCCTTGGACTCTGCCTGCTTATTAATGGAAATATCCTGTAATGTAATTTTCTTCTTTTTATACCAGAGCTTCAGGAATTTCTTCTGCACATTAATATTTATAGTACCCACTAAGTCCATCCAAGGGTATCCCAAAACAACATCCATGTTATCCATATCTGAAGCATAAAAATCACCATGAAACACATATTTATCCATAGAAATCTTCAAATCCTTGTACACTTGAACATCCTCATTATCAACCTGTGTATGTTCAATTTGTTTTGCTGGGACTTGCAATTTCTTTGCTAAGTTGACATTTATAAGATTTTGTTTGCAACTCGGATTGATAGAAACAATGATTTTCTCCTTCTGAATCAATCCATGAACCTGCAATACCGAGGTACCAGCCAAAAATAACCCTTTTGGTTCTTTGGTTTCCTTCTTTCCTATAAAAATAACAGCTTTGCTAGGTTGTGTGTCTGTGTGTGTGTGCTTATCCACAAGATTTGATTTACGGTCAAAGCGCTCTATAAGAGCTTTGGCAAATTGGGTCCAACTCGCAAAAGGTCTATTGCGACGTTGATGCCATTCCGCCCATTGCCTTTGTTCATTGTCCAAGTACATGGTCCCCACTCTCAGCTTAGTCCAATCATCTTGGAGACAATTCAATTTGAAATACTGGTCCATTTGTGCTAGCCATGCGGACGGTTGAGAACCGTCAAATTTATACAACTCCATCGAATTCTGATCTAGACCCGTCATCACAAAAATATTGGTGACAAATGGAAATGGTCACAGATCCGTCAATATTGCTCAGAATCTCTATTATAACCTGTTTTTAGAAATGGAACAATCACTTTGCATCTGCCCATGTCGTAGAAATCTTGATCCAGGCACTTGAAATTTCAGATCTGCGCTGCTATTCTCCCGCCGTCACCCAAAATTTCTGAAAAATGCTGATTTTAAATCAGCGATATCTCCCTCATCCGGACTCCGATTCGCCTGATTTTTTTTTTGAAATTGTGTGTTTTTTCACAAAGATTTCAGATATGCAATTAGATCTTGCAGATCATTCACCAAGACGTCTAGATCTGCGCCACAAATTTGCCGCCCTGAAAAATTATCTGCAACCCTACTGATTTTTAAATCAGCGATATCTCCTTCATTCGGACTCCGATTTGACCGATTTTTTTTTTGAAATCGGCTATTTTTTCACAAAGAATACAGATCTGTAATCAGATTTTTCATATCTTGAACTAAAAAGTACAGATCTGATCTGCAAACTCGCCGCCCTTGAAATCCTGCAAAAAGTAAAAAAAAATTCCACTTTTGTGCCCAAGAAAGTGCTCTGATACCACTTGTTGTAGATCTAACCCAGAAATATTATAGATCTGATATAAAAATGTAAAATAATGCAAATAAACCCAGAAATAGATAGAAATGCTTTATTGATCAAACCCTTAAGGTAGGGCAACACCATACAATCACTCCTTAAGGAAGGAGAATACTCCACAAGCCATATGCTTGTTCATACAAGACTACTTCTCTCATGTCTCTCCATGTGGAGTCTCTAGCCTCTATATAGGCCTCATACATACAATACCATGCATCATTACCATGGTTTCCTCATACCATCAACTAATACCATGGGCCCCTTACATTATTATTAACTACTTGTGGTCCCTTACATGACATGGGTAACCACCTTATTTAGTACTATGGCCCATCCAATTATTACATTATTACCTTGGGTACCTCCCTCGGTACCCCATATTACCCCCCTAGGTATATAACATATAGAGAGAGGAGAAGGAGATAAGATCATCCACAAGATTCATGGGATTGTCCTTATCATTAGGAAGCTTCCATGAGAGGTGGAGAACTACTTCCCTTCAACGGAGATTTGAAGCCCAACTGAAATAACTCAAACTGGAATCAGTTCATGAATAGGTTAGGAAGAACCTTCGCAAATTGGTTTGTTAAAAACTTTACCCCTCAGAGGAAGTCCCTGCTATCGACTATCGGTGGCATCGACCTGGCAGATTCGGATTTGATCACCTTTGATCTCGAGAGTCATGTCCCAAGACTGCCTCATCAGATCACCTTCCTCATTCAAGTCATCATCAATTCAAAAATGATTCATCGTACGGTTATTGATGAAGGCACATCAACATGCATCATGTCTGTTGCTTGTTGGAAAGCGATCGGGTCTCTAACTTTGAGCCAATCTCCCACGACGCTGGAAGCCTTTGATGGGAGAGAATCTCGTCCCTACAGTATCCTTCAACGATTGTCGATTACTTTGGAAGGGAAAACCGTTGAAGTGGAAGTTGAGGTCGTTGACGCAAATCTTACTTACAACCTCCTTCTGGGTTGGAGCTGGACATATGCCATGCGTGCCGTGGCTTCGTCCCTCTTCCGTGTCATTCGTTTTCCTCACCAGGGGAAAATTGTCACGGTAGACTAGCTCTCCTTCTTCACTTCTTCTTCTGAAGGTAATGTGCCTTTCGTAGAGCATACCTCCATCCCCTTTGAGAGTGTGGGAGCCAGGCTCTTCAAAGATCCCGCCCTCATGGGTGTCTTTTCACTCCCACCTCCAAACCTCACCTCTATCAGTATGATTTCAGTTCGTTCTGATCCTTGGGTCCTTCCCCCCATTGACCAGATAGAATCGTGGGGTGAGGAGATGTCATTGAGTCCTGCCGAGCTCAACTACATCAAAATTGCTGCTGTATCGGCTCCTCTCGCTGAATCTACTTCTTTAAGTGGAGCTCTTGACTCATACGACTATTCCCCTTGGCTTGGAGAATGTGCCTCCTCGGATCCATTAAAGGAAATATTTCCTTCCGACGAAACCATCATAGAGACCATGTCTCTCAAGGAACCTCCGTGGTTCAATCTTCATCACCGGTCCTCGTTTCTCCCTACCCTTCGGGAAACGTTGGCTTGTCTTGAGCGGTTTGCTCCGTGTCTCCCTTCACAACCCCTTCAGACACCCATTCAAGTCTACCAAGTGTCTTCTGAAGGCAATTTGGGGAACATTACGCAGACTCAACCTATCAACATCTCTGTCAAACCAGGGATCGTCGAGCACATCTACATAGGAGTCACTTGCACTCCTGAGGAAATTCAAATCTATATAGCTCTTTTTCACGAGTTCCATGATGTCTTTGCATGGTCCTATGAAGAGATTCCTGACATTGATCCAAACATCGTAGTGCATGAGATACCTACGTATCCAGAAGCTAAAGCTGTTCGTTAGCGTTTACGCCCTGTGCACCCCTGCAAGGCTGCAGCAATCAAAGCGGAAGTTGAAAAGCTTCTTAAAGCTGGTTTCATTTACCCCATCCCACTCACAGATTGGGTTTCTAACATTGTCCCTGTGGATAAGAAGCAGGGTACTATTCGCGTCTGTGTCGATTATCACGATATTAATCGAGCCTGCCCAAAAGATAACTACCCCACACCTTTCATTGACCATCTCATTGATGAGTGTGCTGGGAGTGAGATATATTCGTTTTTAGGATGGCTTTTCTGGATACAACCAGATTAATATCGCGCCAGCCGATCAACACAAGATGACCTTTATCTATCCGTGGGGTACTTTCGCTTATAAAAATCTCCCTTTCGGTCTTAAGAATGCCGGTGACACTTTCCAACGTGCGATGTCTTACTCCTTTCATGATATCCAGCACATCATGCAGCCTTATCTGGATGACCTTCCCGCTCATTCAGCTAAACGCCAAGACCACCCGTCGCATCTCCGCGAAATGTTTCTCCGCTGTCGACAATACAATATTCGACTTAATCCGCATAAATGTGTCTTCTGCGTGGAGTCTGGCCGACTTCTCGGGTTTATCGTCTCCCAAGAGGGCATCCACTTGGATCCCCTTAAAGTCGAGGCCATTTTGAATCTTCCTTCCCCTGCTTCTTTGCGGCAACTGCAAAGCTTGCAGGGTAAAGCAAACTTTTTACGACGATTCATCCCGAATTAGGCCGAGGTGGCAAAAGAGTTCATGCAGTTACTGAAGCGCGACACCCCGTTCCAATGGGATGCCATAGCTCAAGAGTCTTTTGAACATCTTAAAACTCTTCTGGTTTCCGCCCCTTTGTTGCGGCCTCCGAATTACCATCACGATTACACGTTGTATCTGGCCACTGCTGATATCACCATCGGCATGGTTCTGGTTCAGGATGATGATGATGGCACGGAACATATTATTTATTACCTTAGTCGCAATTTGTTAGACACAGAATCTCGATATGCTTATGTCGAGAAGTTGGCACTGGCCGCTGTTTGCGTCGTTCAACGCTTCCGTCAGTACATCTTGTTGCGTACCATGACAGTGATCTCTGATTGCAACCCAATGACCTACATTTTGTCACATCAGTTGCTGGGGGGAAAATACTCAAAGTGGATAGTCATCCTCCAAGAGTTCGACTTGGAATTTACTGCTGCCAAGTCTAAGAAATCGCTTGTCTTCGCTGAACTGTTGTGTTCTTTGCCATCTACTGCTGCCTCCTCTCAGTTAGAGGATTCCATTCCAGAAGAAACTCTCTTCCTCATCAGCACCCTCGATCCCTGGTACGGGGATATTATTATCTACTTGCAGATGTCCTCCTTCTGTTCTGAGACCTCTAAGGATGCTCACCGACAGATCCGACATCGAGCCCAACCATATCGCATCGTTGGGGACACCCTGTACTATCTCGGCGTTGATTATATTCTTCGTCGATGCTTGACTTTCGAAGAAGCAGAGAGAGTTTTAAGTGACTGCCACTCTGGTGCTTGTGGCGGTCACATGTTTGGATATGCCACTACACAAAAAATCCTCTGTGTTGGCTACTTTTCACCCTCCATTTTCAAGGATTTCATTCTTGTCGTCTGGTCATGTCATGAGTGCCAAATTTACCAACGAAAGATGTGTGCACCCCCTGCTCCACTGCACCCCGTTGTAATCGTCGGTCCTTTTGCCAAATGGGGCATCGATTATATGACCTGTAACCCTCACTCGGCTGGGGGGGATGGGTACATCATCGTTGCTGTTGATTATTTCACGAAATGGGCCAAGGCGATGCCTACATTGTCTGAAGATGGTCACACCGCAACACAGTTTTTTTTCAACCATGTTATTTCGCAGTTCGGAGTTCCCCAAGCCATCGTCACTGATCATGGAAAGCATTTTCGTAATCACATGATGACTGAGTTAACAACCCAGTTGGGCCTACGACATGATAGTTCAACCCCATACTATCCTCAGGCAAACAGTCAAGTGGAAGCCGTGAACAAGGTTTTGGTCATGATGCTTCAACGAACTGTTGGCATGCATAAGTCCAATTGGCATTTGATGTTGTTCTCTACTTTGTGGGCCTACCGTACCTCTGTGAAGGACGCCACTGGTTTCACTCCCTTTCAGTTAGTTTACGGATTGGAGGCTACCCTTCCTATTGAGTGTGAGATTCCTTCATTAAAGATAGCCGTCGAATTGCTCCCTGATACTACTCCAGTAGAAGAGAGTCTTCTTTACTTAGAGCGGTTGGACGAGACTCGTCGTCTAGCCTCCCTAGCTATTGAAGTACAGAAGAAGCGAGTGAAAACTCACTTCGACCATACTGTTCATCCCCGCTCTTTCATCGAGGGAGACTTAGTACTGCTCTATGATCAAGCTAACGATAAGCTGGGGGTAGGAAAATTCGAGCCTATGTGGCATGGGCCCTACATTGTGAAAAGAGTTTTGCAAAAATGGGCCTACGAGCTTATTGATTACGAAGGGAATCCCCTGGATAAACCCCGAAATGGGCTTTATTTGAAGAAATACTATGCATGAGTCCAGGCACTCTCTTTTTTCTGTATATACGTGTGCTTTGAGAAAGTGTGTTGTGTGTGCATGTTTTCATGTTTTTATCTTGGTGTGTCGGCGTGATTGCCGTTTATTGTGTCTTTTTGCTTCTTGAAAAGATGTCTGGATCGCCTTACGTTGGTTTCGCTGATGGTGCCTCCCGCAGTACACGCAGCTTGTCATCTACGGCATGGGTGATCTACGATCCTCATGGTGAGTTAGTAGACATTCAAGGCATTTGTCTAGGTTGTACAACGAACAATGTCATTGAATATAGTGTTGTGATTGAATTATTAGCTGAGGCGATTAACCTTGGCATTCGAACATTGGTTGTGAACTTGGACTCTCATCTTGTCGTCCACCAACTCAATTGGTATTATTCTGTCAGAGATCATCGGATTTTAAGGTTGTATTTACGTGTTAAGTTGTTAGAAAGGGATTTTTATTTCATTATTTATCAGCATATTCCAAGACGACTTAATACGTTAACCGATGCATTAGCTAATTATGTGTTGGACAGGCATTTGCATAACATGTAATTCAACATAACACAAGAAGCATAAAGTACAATAAACCATAAAACATATGTATATATATGTGTGTGTGTGTGTGTCCAAAATGTTTGCACCCTGCGCATCATCAAAAAATAATACATGTTTGTCTGAATACATCCGGAGACAACATGTCTCTCAAAAATTATGCTTGAAAGGAAAAGCCTAGGTATCTAGTCTCGGTGGTGCTCATGGTAGCACATCACTGCTCGTACTAAGCGCCTCAAGAGTCGGTGGACGCGAGTCGGCAGCCCCATTGTGTTCCTCTGGTACGCTAGCGGGACATCCGCTAGCCGAGCATAATCTGGGATCCCTCAAGTGATAGCCTCGAGGTTCTGAATGAGCTCCCCTCTGTCACCACCCTCCTCCTGAGGATCTGCTGCTACTGCTGCTGCTACTGGATGTCTCCTCACAATGGGAGACATGCCAGCTGGATGCTCTGGGCTGACATCTGCATGTGCATATAAAGGTCATTAGAACAAGCATGTACTAACAAAAAAATCATAAAAATACAAAATCAAAAAATGAGGACGTACCAATCTCCTCATCCCAGTCCTCTCCCTCCAGCAGGGCAAGGTCAGGGTCTCCGGTGAAGTCTGTCCCCGCATATGGCCAGTCCTCCACCACTATCAGTTGGTAGTGAAGCCACCTGAAGAACTCCGGTCTAAAGGACATCTGCTGGCCGCCACCACTCCTCGGCATCAGTGTCACCCATCGAGCCATCCTCGGCTCTCGAGGTGCTGGGTTTGCTACAAAGGCCCCTTGGCCCTGGAAGCTTGGCACACGTTCCAAGAAGAATATCGCCAAGATGGAACCGTACCCGAACTATTGCAACTTGCCTCACTTGGCCTTTGTCAGTTGCCTCTTCATATTGGTCGTCACAACTGATGCCCAATTGAAGATTGTCGGGCTCAGGCACTCTGTTGCTAATAACAGGTGGTTCTTCGTAGCTTCGTGGGGTGCTTGTGCCCCCACAGCTCGTGTAAAGGTGAATAGCAATGCTCTCAGTGTCAGGTCCTGAACCGTGGGGATATCCACCTTCGAATTGCCCTGCCCATATTTTGCCTCCGGGCAAACTCGAGCCTTCACCTCATCCATCTTCTCTCTAGATGGCCTACTCCCAGTCAATCGAGGCACCAACCCTCATTGTGACAATCCAGTCAGGAAGTAGACATCAGAAACGTGTAACTACGTCACCTAATCCTGTATCCCGAACACCTGTTCCTCTACGTCCCACAAGTCGATCAGATACTGCAAGAGCTCTGGCTGAGCTCGCAAATAGGATAGCATGAAATATTTTTTGAGCCCACACGCTCTGAGAGCTTCCATGTAATCCTCATCCGCTAGGGCCAATGTGTCCACTTGGTCATGTTCCCGTTCCTTCCATACAATCTCCATTTTTGTGGATTGCCCTGCAAACACAAGCCAAAATAGTGAATTAGACTCTCAAGTAACTTGAAATTGCAGGTAAAAAGGGTTTGAATTTGTTAAAACTTGCCAAAATATGCGCGCGGCCGTTGGCGTGGTTGTTTCTAAAACAGTCGCGCCCATGGGTGCGCACCCTATGGGAAACTTGCCCCATTGGCATGGGTCCGTGCCCGAAACCCACGCTAATGGGCGCAACCCCTAAATTCAAAATCCTCCCCATAGGAGATGAAAATGCAACTAAAAACAAATTCTAAACGGATGAAAATGGAGTTAAGGACAAGACATCTTACCTGACACTGACGGCACTCGAAATGGTCCACTGGATTTGTCGCAATCGCCAACTGAAGATCGCACTCCAAAAATCCCTAATGTCGCTCTCCAAAGGTAAAAAGTGAAAAGTAATTTTTATTTTTCCATTTTCACTATTTTATAAATTTTTGGCCCTTAATAGGTTTTAAAAAGTCATTTTATGAATATTTTTATGAATATTTATATCGAAAATGAATTTTACGCCGATTTCTTGTGTAGCGACAGGTGTTTATGCAGCTTTGGTGGTGAAACAAGTTGTATTTTATACTTTTTCGGACTCGGTAAATACACGAAAAAGTCACTTTGGAGTCATCTTTTGCTCTTTTATGACTCTCTAAACATGAAAACAATGCCGAGTTGGTCTTCTCGACTCGTTAAATGGTAATGAGAGGTAGTCGTCTTTAAACCCTTTTCCGACCGTTTAAAAACGAAAAGATCGTCTGGCCCTTGTCATTTCCGGTTCGTTAACGGTCACGAAGCGACGTGGTTTTGATCGCTTTTTTACTTTTTCAAATCAGAATCACTACTTACGAAAAGTACTCCTCGGTCGTAATGATCGGGCGGTTCTTTCGAGCATTGTTTTATACTTTTTCGGGCTCGAGAGACACAACTTTACGAAAAAGGACACCCCTAGAGTTTCCTTTTTGCTGTCTTTTCAAACTCTCTAAACATGAAAAGACGTCGAGTTCTTCCTTTGTCAGACTCGTTAAAACTTAATGACATCGGATCCCGTTGCAATGATGCCTCTCAAGCATATGCTATCCCCGTCAAGCTTGTCATCCAAAAATAACCAGGGTACTCGCTAGAAATGGTGGGGGAATAAAGGAACCGTAATCATCATCGTGTCGGCAGTATGTCGCTCTTGAACGTGGCACTCGTATGCATTCGTGTCTGGGTGGGGACATCTCATCTTGTTTCACACTTGCCTCCATGGGTTTGGGTTATCCTGTTTGACCATTCATCTGCTCATCGCCTTATCACCATGACCCTTGATCATTTGATGTCAAATACTACCAAGTCCACTGTCGTGCTGCCGATATGTTCAAGAGAAGTTGACCTCTGCAGAATAATCAACCTCCCTCTGATACCTCACACAAAACATTTTGTCCTTCTCTGTCTCGTGTTAATGATGTGGGAAACATTATGGCCCACCTTCGATCAAGGTCACTTCCTATCGACTTCAGCTCATTATCCAGGAAGTTGATTTAGAGACTCCCTTCAGGTACCTTGGAGCCTGCATGCCTCAATGGCAGGTTCTTCATGTTCGAAACGAGGTTTTCATCATTGGCCTCTGATCGGATGATTCTACGGGTGTTCGACACCGGCTCACTGATTCGCACACCGTGGATTGTACCTATAGTATCTTGAGGACCCTTGTCATTATTGGTGGTACCTCTCGCGTCTGTTAATAGTTTTCATCATTGGCTGGTAATCAGACGATGTCCTCGCATGTTCGACATCGATGCCTATATTCGCATGCTTGAACTTGTACTTTGTTCGGGTCGAGTTGGAGTGCAAGACCCTGGATTTTGTATGTTGAGATCCAGGCTGCATTTTGTGGATTATTATAATCACTACATGACTCATTCACTGGATGGCTGCGACCATGCTTGAGTCTATTCTTTGATCCTCACCGGATGCTTACGTTCATACCTAGGATCCATATTTTTATGTACTCTGCTATGGATGGCTACACCCATACCATGTACATCATGTATTTGAGCTATCAGTTGTACTTCGTGCAAGTTCTCCGGCGGCCGTGTTTTCAGTCAACCATGTTCTTGTAAAGCACTTCACCCCTCTCTCTCTCAGGCTTCATGCTTTAGGGGGCATCTGTTACACAGTATTTTGTCACCATCCCTGTTACCCCTTCTCCTGTACATTGGAAGACCTATTCTGGGACTTGTGAGAAGTGACATGACCTGAAAACACCTGCATTGTATCCCCTTGAGTATGTACTTCATATGCCCTGAAGACACCTTCTGCAAAATACCCATAAAAATAGCTCTTTTTCCATTAGCGTTGTTCCACAGTGTATCACTCGCGCCAATGAGGGAAATCCTCTAAAGAGGGCGCGATAGCTGGCGCTCTGTGTCAGAGTCGCACTAGCGCCAACCCAGTTGGGTAAATTTTTTAACAAACAAACTTCCGAAAGTTCCTTCTAACCTATCCATGAACTGATTCTAGTTTGAGTTAGTTCAGTTGGGCTTCATATCTCCCAAGGAGGGAAGTAGTTCTCCACCTCTCATGGAAGCTTCCTAAT
>APFE030486193.1:72240-85409 GCA_000404065.3 Pinus taeda
ACTGATTCCAGTTTGGGTTAGTTCAGTTGGGCTTCGTATCTCCCAAGGAGGGAAGTAGTTCTCCACCTCTCATGGAAGCTTCCTAATGATAAGGAAAATCCCTTGAATTTGGTGGATGGTCTTATCTACTCCTCCTACCTCTATATAAGCTTGTTCTTTCACCTTTGACAAGCTAGTTAGTAATTCTACTCTTCAAGCTCCCAAATCTAAGTCCCAAAGTATGAGAATTGCTAAGCTCATGTTGCAAGAGGCCTTGTTCATCCCTATGAGGCTAAATCTTTAAGGAGGAGATCCATGTACAAGTAACCAAGGAGAGAGAGGCTTGTTCCCCATCCCTTACAAGCTTTGCAAGGCATGTGATCACCTAGACAAAGGAGGATTTGACGTCAGAACTTGGTTGTATTCTCTTTTGTTTATCAATAATAATAGACGACTATCATTATGGTTCCACTCATGTGTCTTTATTATGTTGTTTGAGTTGTATCCTTTCTGACTGATACATAGTTGCATTTCTTGGATTTTACACTTGTATTTGTCTTGTTCTTTGCATGTGCAGGTGTCTGTTCACGAGGATCGTGAGGATTGTGACCAGCTGAAGCGAAAGAACGAAAGCGACGACTCTCCTACGAATACTACCATTGGATTCGAGGTAGGCTCTCATCATTAGCCTTTACTTTGCAATTAGGAACCTGCGTGTTAGCATTGTTTGATTGTTGCTAGACCCCATTTAGGCTAGTGGAATCGCCTCTGTCCGCAGAGGGGATTTACCTGTACAACAGGGGGATGAATGATTTAGTAAACAATTCACCCAAAAGCTGATCTAGGATGTCAAATTTGATGAAACGATGCCTATGTCTCCATTGATGGATATGATCGAAGATACGAGTGGAGGTCATCTATTACAAAGATGTTAAAAGATGGGTTCCAATATCGTACTAGATAAGCAATTGGAAATGGGTGAGGAAAGCCATGGCTAGAGAATTGAAATATTGGAAAGCACCTTGAGGGAGCTCAATGTACCATTTAGTGGTAGCACCTGTTAAAGTGCATTGGAAAATATGCAACCAGATTGAATCATCAACCCAAGAGTTAGAGGAACACCAAAGGGGGTAAGTCAAAACGTGTGCTTGAGGGTCTTCTCCATATTTACCTTTGAACTTAGGATAGTCACTTGGTATTTTAGTTGGTACAGAAGGCCAATAAGATGAGTGCAGCAATTCCAACATTGCCAAGAATGGAAGTTGTGGATTATATGGTGTATAAGGTCTTCGATATATACCAAACTGAGTATTCAACCTCGCTGAGATTGGGTTTGCCCGCACTGTGGTGGGTTTTGACCATAAGGAGGTTGTGTTTGCCCCTACTATGGTGGGTTTTGACCACATGGATCGTATGGAGTTTGGTAAATACCATATGGGACATATGGAGTCTGGGAGACAAATTGACCATACTATTATTGGTAGGGTATCTACTGCGACTGTGGTTGCGGTTACTAGTAAGGTCATTGTTGTGATTGAAAGGGAACATGTGGTTGTGGCTGCTGGTAAGGTCCCTTTTGGGATTGGAAGGAAACTTAGGGCTGCGGCTGCTGGTAAGTTCCTTGTTGGGATTGAAAAGGAACCTATGCGTGCGGCTGCTGGTAAGGTCCTTGTTGTAATTGAAAAGGAACCTACAGCTGTGACTGGTAGTAAGGACCATGTTGAGATTGGAAGGAAACCTACAGCTACAGTTGTGGGTAAGGTCCCTGCTGGGATTGGAAGGAAACCTGTGGCTGCAGTTGGACAAGAATTTGTGATTGCAGAGGGGGATTACTAGTCCTAGGAGGATACAAAGGATTGGGGCCATATTGCATCTAAGGACTTGCCTGCTGATTGGGAGGAACTCCCGATAGTGGAATTTGACATTGTTGAGATCCAGTAGGAACATATGTTTGTTGGTAGGAAGGTTGAGTCAAGGGGAGTTGGTGACTTTGCAGGGGTTCCTCGTGAAAGTACTTGATACAGATGGAACTGGAACTCCACTCGGGTTATAAATAACACCAGTGGGTTGATTTACCCTCGATGTGGAAGGAGGGGGTCCATAGTTCACATGGTTTCCACTAGAAGTAGGAGGTATGTAGGGTGGAGGCAGTTCCCCCCCATACAGTGGAATAGATGAACTCATAGGCTATCCACTTTGAGTGGGGACCACAGTTACTGTGGCTATGGTAGAAGCAGTAGAAGACCTAAGAGGAACCTGTGTTTGACCTATCATTACCGTAGGCTAGGTAGGGGTCTGCTTAGGTGCTGATATGTTTGAAACAAATGAGAAACTAGTAGGGGTGACACCAGATGACCAAATGGGGTTATTCAAAATTTAAGTTGCACTAGAAGTGTCAAAAAAAGCATCGCTAAGAGAGTTATAACCCAATGGGACCAAGGGTGCATTGTAAGCAAGAGTTATACTTGGCCCACTTGTCATATTGTAGGGAGTGGAAACATAAGGGAAGTTCTCAAGAGGAAGGAGTGATATAGGATCAACATCAGCCGCTGGAACATGGGTTTTAGATGTTTCCGAAGGAACACCATGGGGTGTTGACTCTACATATGTGTTATCACTATCTGCCACCATGTCTAGGAACAATTCTTGAATAGGAACTTGAGACGCTCTAGGAGAAGAATCCAAGGGTATCTTAGGAGTATCAAAAGGACCATACAGACACAGAGGTGATAGATAAACATGATCTACATCAAAGAGTGGATTGGGAGAAAAAATAAAGAACTCTGAAGTAGGTTGAGGACTAGCCGAGGAGAGTCCTGAGATGAAGTGACCAACTCTTGAGGTGGTGGTCTGGAAGAAAGGAGTTGCACACTTAGGAAGATGCCAAGTTAAAAAACTTGGTTCTCAAGGTTCTCAGGCTCAATAATATCATAATCTACAAATCTAGGTGGATAAGGTGCATTAGCATCTCCATAGATATTGTGTTTTGTATTCGGGCTATCATTTTGGACTCCTTGTTGTAACATGTTAGCTTCAGAATGTGAAGAGAATACAGGAGGCGAACCTTGTGTGTGGTGTGGTGGATGATTCGATGGTTCTTCCACAATGGATTTTTCATAAAATCAATTACTAATTTTGTGTTTGTGAATACTTTTGGCTTAATTTTGTTTTTACAATTAACCATTCATTTTGACGACAAAAGGAGTTGTTTCAAGGGTAAGATGTTTTTCCGTGATTTATTAATTTTAGAAATCAACAAAAAATAAAAATAAAAATGGGTAACTAGGCATAAAGGTTTACTAAGCAACCGTGAACTGCAATACACACCTTTGAAAACCAAGGAATTAATGTAGGACAACCAATCTCTCCGAATGTTGTGTTTCATGTATCACAATATACAAGGCACCAAACTGGGTTACCTATGGATGGATAAAAACCTATTAGGGACTCAAAAAATATATGTGAGGTGATGTGGGAGTGCATTCCATAGTAGTGCTACCTAATGTGTAACTATTCAACGAGAGCGTTCCCATATACTTACATGTGTGGAGCACCTCCGATATACCCAAAAGTACTGGAGAACGGTCCTATACACTTCCGTATGTGGAACGAGATTTCACCTCTAGGATGGAATGCTAGAAAACAATGATAGATTCTATGTTTAACGATGTTGGAACATGTCTCTAGCTTAGACCTCTAGATGTTTTCATGAATTTTCCAAATTCTCCTTAGTTTAATTGAGGTAAATTTTAAAGTTGATCTTGAATTAAGTTTCAGTTTCAAGGCTGAAAAATCTATGTCACCTGAACGCACCTACGATGCAACTAATATGAAAAAATGATTGTTTTCATATCAATGAAAGCTATCTAGTGTAGGGAAGAAGTTCAAACATTGATACAACAACCAAGTATGCAACAAACAAATCTTCCTAACTAGATCTTTCACTTTCACTATTCCAATACACCCACCAAAATTAAAATGAATTTCAATTCACTAAAATTCACCTACATGAATTATTTCACTTTTCTTTTCAATGAATGAGAATGCACTTTTCATCTTTAAACACTAATTAATGTAATCTATGCTCAATGATAATCCCAAAAATGACTTTTCAATGCACTGTAATCTAATTTAATTTCAAAAAGTAAATTTTGAGATGAAAGGTAAGTAAATGAAAATGCTATTTCTTTTACGGTTTTCAAAAGAACTAGAAATGCTTCAACCAAACATCAAATCAATATTCCTTCCACACATACAAGTAGAAAAAAGTAAATTCAGTTGAACCAAATAACTAAAGACTCAACCAAAATTCACTTTCACTACTTCAAACAATGGGATGGAATTTTGAAAACCAACAAGAAATCAACATAAATAATGGAAAATTCTATGCACATAGAGGAGGAGGACACTTCAGAGATTAGGACACACTAGTACTTTCAGGTAGAAATCCTAAAAAAATCGATTTTTGTGGATCAACACGGGAAGACAATGTGAGATAGAGGTATAAGCGCGACTGTACTGGGTAATATTAGCGATGACAGAACAACTGTTCCTTAAGATAACATGCTAGGTGAGAAAGACTTAGGAACATTAAAAGAAACTCAAAGAGAGATCCAAAATTGATACTCTAAAGAAAATGCTACTCAAAATTGAGACCCATTATGAACCTAAGTTATAGATCACTAGGAGATTGGTTAAACTAATAAAAAAGACCAAACATAAAAGGAGGTTTGAAGGGTTATAAGCTCCCTAGTGGAGTTACCGTTTTGTTGTATAGGAAATGCTTTCTGTAGATAGAATTGATCCCTCTAGTCATATGGGAGGATCTAGTAGCAAACGAAGACAAATATGTTTAAACTTTCTTAGTTTATAATAGAAAATACAAAGGAGGATAAATGACCTACCTCACTTTAATGCTAACGTCTGCTGTTGTCGTCCTTAATTCTTTCGTTTCCAAGCTCAATATCCTCTTCATCGTTATGGATGAATACCTGCAACGATGATCACATGGAGAAAACAAACACATACATAGCAAAATTCATTCCAATATAAACTATGTAATAGATCAAGGAGTATTACACTAAATGAGCAGTAATTGCACATTTATGTAAAGCAAACACATAATGTATTATCAATAGATGGTAAAGGGTGCATTACAACCTCTTAAGCCTTGATATTGGAAGCCTCCTTTAGGTGATTTTCCAAGTCCTAGCCTTAACCTTCAAGCACTCCTTTGTCCTTAGAAAAATCGGCAGCAATTGGGCATAGTTCAACACTAGGAAGGCAACCAATCATAAGCCAACCATTAGTGGATAGCAGGGATCTCATTTATAGGGAAGGAGAGGGAGTTAAGGATCCATGAAAGGAGGGAGAAGTTCCACATCTTAAGGGAAATTTCCTTGAAAGTAGGATCAAGGACCAAGAATGGGAGGTCTCATTCCAATCCTCATTCACTTGTAACCATCTCCTCATTCTTGGCACTTCTAGTCAGAGAAGATTCTCCTCCACTTTGGCAAAAAATACCCGAAGAGGATCAGTGTGGGTTTTCCTGATAAAAGTCACGCTGGCAGTGCTAGGAGAGTATGATGTAATTAGTGACCAGCATGAGTCACTAGTTATGCAAAATGTGTTGATCCTAAAAAATAAGGTTTTTGACAAGTTTATTCAGAATTCTTTCAAGGAAAGTCTTCTTTTCTTTAGGGATTCTTTTGAACATGTTTAATGGTGAATACATTGAAAAATTCCATCATTTATGGCATTAATGACACAAAGTTCAACACTTCACGATACGAGATGAGGAGAGTGACAAAATACGGTATTATAGATAGTAGTGTCAAATATTTTCAAGTCATCATATGAACAAGAAAACACATCCATATATTGCTTGAAAACATCCAGATACCTTTGCTTGTATTCTTTAGGAATTTCTTTAGCCAACTTTATTACCATGGGGTCTTGCTTTGTACCAACGTTACAGTCTTCCACCTATTCTTCAAGCTCTTGCTCAATTGGCTTGGCATCAACATCATTTTAGTTAAACAACCTCTCCAATAGGATCAAACCCTTGGGGATGGTGTTACCCTTTAATTGTTAAATCTTATGTCTAGTAATATTTTCTCCCCATCTGACTTGTTGTTCATATATTACATCCTAATCCTCCTGGTTAATCACCGAGTTAAAAAAATCTCCAATAACCTCCATGAAGCATTTTATTTGTTCCTCATCTTCAAACACTTGCTAATATTTGACATTGTCTAGTTTTGAAGGTTTGTGACTAACTTCGACTTTATATCTGAGTAAGGGGTTTTGAGGAGGCTTGAAGTTACTAGTAGCTACAACCAAGGAGTTAGCCATCTGATTTCTATCCATGGTCAAGAATTTGATATAAGAAAAAAATATCAATGAGATCCCATATCTAATTTTGATAATCCTTTAATCTTGGACGTTTAGCTTGGCATTGATTTTTGATTTGCTTCAACACCAGCTCTGAATCTCCAAACACTACCAAGAACCCAATATTGAGATTTCTGGTAGCTTGCAGCCCTAGCAACAAAGCTTCATATTCAACAACATTATTCGTGGCTTCAAACTCTAGCTTGAAAGAAGGAGGAATCAGGCTACCTTCTTGAGATACCAACAACACACCAGCCCCATTTCCTTCCTTGGAATAAGCACCATCAAATTATAAATTCCATACTCTATTACACTCTAGTGTTTGTTTAGCTGGACAAAAAATCCCACTTGTATTTCATCCATGATTTGATCATTTTCCTCTAATAGCAAACAAGAGAAAGCCTTCTCTTTACCATACACTAGAGCATTATTTGAACAATCAGCCCTTGTAACTATCTTTACAAATATCAATTCTCTATACACTTAGTGTTCCTCTCCACCAAACATAGGAATGTTGGCATATGTCAAATCCAGTTTGATAGATCGCCCACTTTTTTATCCCCATAACCTGGACAAAAGCATGCCAAACCTTGAAGGGATGTCAACAACTACAATATCCATTACAACACTTTTTACAGGAATCTGGGCCAAATTGACCACCAAGTCTTCAATCATCCCCGGACATTTTAATTTGTTAGAGTCAAAGTAGTACATGTATTTATATGGTTTTTTATTTGCAACTCCAACTTCTCCATGACATTCAGGGGCATCAGATTATGAGAAGTCCTAAGTTAAGCATACATTTATGTAGTAGAATCTCATGGATTACCAAGGTAACATAGAAAGGGGCAGTGGAAGAGTCTTGCTCCTCAACATGAGGTCCAAATACAACCATGGTTCTTTCTTCTTGGAGGTTCAGGATATCTTTCATTAGAGCTATGGTAGGTGGACACATGAACTGAGATACTTGAGCTTTATAATTAGGTTGTTTTAACAATTTAGTTAAGGGAACGAATATCTTGACCTTCTCCAACTCTTTCTAAATATTAAAGTCATAGGGTTTCCTATCAGATGTTGCAACTTCCATGGGTTCCTTCTCCTTACTGTAGGCTGACTTGGTTTGGGGATACAATTGCTCTATTTTTGGGACTTCAGGCTTATGAGAAATAGAATTTGATGACTCCTTCTTTCTTGGTGGGATAGGCTCGAGAGGTTTCTTTCCTTTCTCTTCTTACTTAGGGGAATTTGAGTGGGGAGGTTCTTCATTTCGATATTGTATTCTAGACCTTTTCCTAGAAGATCTTAGGTCATATTTTCTATGTAATTGGGCTTGCATGAAGTTAGAAATCTGTTTATAATAATTGTCAATCTCACCATCATCTAGTGGGGCATTCAAATCATCTCCTTCTTCCTCATGTGCTTCTATCTCAAGTTCCTCATCAGAAAGAGAAGATAAATGGTTTTCTTGAACCTCTAAAGTTTCTTCAACATGTTTCTCTGGATCATCTTTCAAATACAGAGGTTGTTGAATAGGATCTTGTCATTCCTTTCTCTCCCTTTGCAAGATTTGAAAGGGTGGTTTTCTATATTGAGGGTTGAAATTTTTTTTTGGAGATGGTTAAATCTATCTGGGAGGATTTTTATTTTCCAACTCCAGTTTTACAAGTTTATTAGACAAATTTCTTATCAGCTTATTCATCTCCTCGAGCTTCTGTTCTTGGGTTTCCTTCCCATGGCTCAAGGAGTTGGCTTCCTCTTTTACCCTCCTCCTATCACCATACTCAATTTTCCTTCTCCATTTCCCAGTAGACACAAAATTTGCTTCAACTTCTAAAGCATATATTCGAATCTAGTCTAGGGTACGTGACTTTCTTTCTTTAAGGCTGAAACCAAATTCAAGTTCAAAAGCCCCAAAAAAAACCACTTCAGCAGTAATCTATGGGGGTTTAATTTCAGTTGGAAGGCTATTGTATAATTTTTTAAACCTTTTTATGAATTTTGAAACATCTTCATTATGTTTTTTGTTCAGTGCATTGAACTCAGTGAGTATGTATCGATGGTCCCTTTTTACTCCCCATTTTTGCTTAAAATATTTCTCCATCTCGTCCCCGGTAGTGATTGAAGCATTTTGGAGGGATTTGAACCATTTCCTAGCCTCCCCATCTAGGAACTAGACAAAAAGTCCTAACACCACATCCAAGTGTTCTACATTCATATTTTCAGCAAATGCACAAGAGGTTTCTATATGTATTTGAGTTGAGATATCATCTTCTCCAGTGAATTTTGGCAAGAGCTTAAGATAATATTGTGGTATACCATTTAGGGGATGTGGAAAGTCTAGTGGAGCATATTTATTTAGGAGAAAACTAGGGACAACCATATTTTGCAAGGGAGGTGGTAGAAGGTTTATAACAGGGCCTTGCTAAGAAGTTGTACGATTTGTAGATAACTAGAGTTGAGCTAGAAAAATTCTGATACTATGGGTTGGGCTATTTATGGGAATATATTTGAATTCCTCAGGTTTTGGGAAGGTATGAAATGTGAAAGGAGGTGATATGGCAGAAGCTTCTTTGATTTTGACTCTTGAGGAAAATAAGTCAAACAGTGCACAACGTTCCTTAGGATATTCAAAAAAATTAGATGAAGACTTAGAGTAATTTATTACAACCTTTTGAGGGCTAGAGGATGATACTGATGGGAAATAGGTCACAAGAATTGGAGTGATATGAGTTCTTTCTTTCCAAACTCTCTTAGATATTATCTTTTCAGGGTCAAACATAGGAGGAGTTGACTACTGTGAAGTATCAGAGTGGGTGTGTGGCCTTTTTGAAAGCCAAGATGCTCAAAATGAGATTCAAACTGTGGAGTCACCAAGGTGAGAGATCTTCAACCCACAACCCTTATTGCTCACCTTACCAAAGGGTGTAAAAATGTCATACCTAGGGAAAAAATTCTGATTTTTCCTCGACAATGGCGCCATAAGATGTTGTAACTCCTAGAGACAACCCCTAGGTTGAGAAGAGGCCAGTGCCTAGGAAATCTTGATGGGTTCTTGCAAGATTTGTTGAGATTTTTTATTGCACTCATTGTTTAACATATTTTAGATAAAATTGATTCAAAACTTTCCTTAAGAGGAGAAATACAAATCCATATGCAAAATATTACTCATAGGAGCATTAATATCTGACTCTAGTGGACAAAATTACATGAATATGAAATTTTATCAATCATTTGTAGTATATCAGATAGAAGAATCAAGGAGGAAAGAAAACCAATGCACAGAGCTTAAACTAAGAATCTAGTGCACCAAGGTTCAACATGAAGTGGATGAGAAGAACATTTAAATGAAGTGTTAAGATACAAGGAGCACATTTTTAAGGATAATAATTCATATCAGTTATAGGCATCTTAAATTAGTGTTAGACATAGATGAATCCATAAATCCATGAAAGCATATCCAACAACTGTTATTACATGTAATCTGAGAAGAAGAGTGAGAACATATGGAACACACACAAGAAAGAATACATATAACTACACATTCATATGAGCCAGAATTGCCAAAAACTTTCATTAAACGTCAATAGAGCATACATTTCATTGACAATTTATAGAGCTTCTCTTTTCGAAAAAAAAATATTCCGAACCCTTGGTTCTATATCATAAACTATTTTTTATAAGGCCTCACCGAGAGAACCCATTACAAAATATTCTTTCTTGATTTGGCAGTGAATCATAATAACAAAATAACAACATGCTCTAGTGGCACAACTGTACTAGCCAGATCCTAAATAACTAGCATTGGGTCTTTGAAAATAGAATATTTAGATAAAATAGAAAATATCAAAGTGTCATGATTGATACAATCAACAATATCTTTAATTATGATAGACAGGTTCAGGAGGCAGAGTCCCTGGGTTGATGATCTGGAGCACTAGAGGATTGATGATTTATTCACATCTTTGCCACAATGTTAGAGTTGGTAGAGGAGTGCGAAATAACCACTCATATGCACTATTGAGATTTGTGAGCCATATATAGTTTAACCTGGGGCAAAACAAGGTCTTCACCGATCCTAACAGCTAAAAATCCTTTTTCAGATAATTAACCACAATTTTACCTTTAAGGGTGGCAGTCTTCTCATGGGAGAAATTTTCCTTGCTCTTGGCCTCAACTAACATCTGAATTTACTTTTCCCATGGGACCAACATTCCCATAAAATCCCAGTAGATAAGAAACGCTTCTCTGACTCTCTCATCAAACTAAGAGTTGAAGGCATGCACATCTTTCAACACTATGTCTAAGCATTCTTCAACTTTGGCTATGTCTTCCTGCTTTTGGACTACAATGGATATCTCCATGATAATAAACACTCTGTCCACCACGTCTATGACCCTCACTTCATTAAGTGACTTTTAATTTACAAAATTGATGATTTTTTTGGAAATCTAGGAATTCTTTTCACCTTCTTCCTTGGTATCTAGGATGAAGAACTCATAGTCCTTGATCATGATATTCTTCTCATCCACCAGAGCTATGTGTTCCCAATTTTTTTTCATCTAGACTATAATTTCATCCCATACTAGTTTCCTAGATTACAAGAGGAACATATTTCCTTTTAGTTTTCCTTTGAGCTCAATAATGTCTTGATTAGATTCCTATAGGTTCTTTCTGATCAGATCTACATTGGTTCTGGTTGTCTCAAGCTACTTTTATTTTTGTGATAGGGCTCACTGAGCCATGTCTAAGTCCTTATGCACCTTCTTGAGCTCCCCTTTTGAGAGTTGGAGCTTGGTGAGTGTCTTTGTAAGTTGTCTAATGGGATTCTAAGGGTTCTCAAATATCAACATTGCACAGATGTGAGTGTCTATTCTCAGCTAAAGTTCTACTATCTGTTGCTTAAGAGTCACCACCTCATTATTTTTGTCTATCAAATCTTTCCTTCTTTAATCTTGTTGTTTCCTTCTCCAACAATTTCTTAGCCTTTCTTATGGTCATTTCATTTCGATTAAGCTCAATGTAAAGCATCTCTCCCACTTTCCTATGGAAGTTGATCTTATCAGGAAGAGGGATACTTTCCAAGTCTAAGGAGACATCCAGGGCCTTGAACTGGGAGCCTGATGGTAGTGACTATGTGTTGTGGTCACCAACAACCCCCTCTTTTGTTTGGTGTTAGCAACAACCCCGAGCAAATGGGGGACCCTTAGTAAAAATTCATCAAAATTCCCCTTGAATATTTTTGTTTTTCCTTAGAATATTATCGCAGCAAAGCAAAGGAAACACTTCTTGTTATAAGCTTATCAAACCACGAAAAGCGACGCTAAACTCATCGCATCGCATTTATCATGAGTGCTCTTAACAAGAGAGACTTAAGAAATCCCCGACGGCCGATGTGCGATGTCGCATATCGTAGCAGCCGCATAGAGTAAGACTCAATGACTAATATCCGCGATGTGCGATTTGCGATTTGCGATCTATAATCCACAATCTTCGATTTGCAATGATCTGATATCGCGGTATCACAATGCTGTAATACTAATATGCGATCCGCGATCTGCGACAAAGCACGAGATCTTGCTCAGCACAACATTCAAAGGAAAGCTTTCCTTTAATCAGAGTTAGGCGCGCGCATGTAAAAAGAAATTAATGATCATACGAATGACCGCTTTTCGTTTTTCGAAGAGTCAGTTCACTTTGAATGTCATGATTATACACATGCAACATCTGAAGCTTTTTCTTTTCCTTCACGCAACTATAAAACAGGAGATAAAATGGAGTAATTTTTCTTGTGCAGGAAACATCTAAGGAAAAGAGGAAAGCGTCGATGTTTAGAGGCCACAGAAGAGGCTTCTTCAGAAGCAGGAACCACATACGATAGGCCATCTGAAGCTCAGAGTTAAAGGCACACAAAAGCAGCATGACTACAAAGATACTTGAAGCTTGCACGACATAAAAGCCCGGAATGAAGAGCAAAGGCAGTTTCCAATCCAAAGAATTGCTCGGGAAGTAAAGTCTTATGACTCATCAAGTCATTAACAAAGACAGAAAACCAAAATAGCAAAAGCAGGTCCAGTTCGAGAAAATTTTGAGTTATTACCAAGTATACATTCAGTCAGCGGGAGATTCTCTTAAAATATCTGATAGTTTATCGAAGAGGTGGTGCCGACCCTTGTTACTCCTATTTTTGTAACACGCACAAAGGGAAAGGCAACCAATCGACCCCTCTCGGTCGAATGCTGCACACTCACAGCGCTAAAGGAGCAAAGACAGAAATAGTTCAAAGTTATATTTAATTTTAGAAATAATTTTCTTTATCAGAGGGACGGTCATTTGAAAACCGGATCCCAAATTTATGTAATCAAGTTAATTAGTTAGCAGTATTTAAACCCTTCTCATGCATTTAGAGAGGGGTCCGTAGATTTGTCAAAAACTTATCCTCAGAACATGCACTTCTGCACCCTCAGAGGAGGTTTTGACTCTTTACTTGCATTTTTGATATCTGCTACTGATGTTGCACTTCTGTACTCTTAGTAGATGTTAGAACAAGGAGAGATAAATCATTGTTGCTTGAAGCTTGTGAGTGGAACCAGTCATAAATGGTACTTTTATCTCTTGACTATTTCTGCTTATGTTCTTTAAGTGATTTTTAGTTTCAGTTGTTTATATGTCATTGTATGAATGTATGGGTTACCATTTGGCATTTTTGTACGGTGGAGCCGTATTTTTTGTATCTGACATATAAGTAACTTATTATGCGATATGCTGCTCATAACTATTTTTCCTAACTTCTTATGCAA
>APFE030486198.1:0-10227 GCA_000404065.3 Pinus taeda
GTCAACCTCCTTTGAAGAATCTTTATCCTTGCCTTACAAACATGCATCCTTGCCCAATAATGATTCTTCATGTTCTTTAGCAGCTTCTTTTCTTGGTTGGCCTTTGCCAATAATCTCTCTAAGTGTGTATTCACCCAGATAAGCATGGATTCCCTCTTCTTGGGCAGCAAGTCACCGGGCCTCCTACGGTTGATGACTCGATCACTTCGAATCCTCCACAGCTCATCCAACTCTTTCTCATCCTCAAGTTGTTTGTTTCGCTGCTCTAAATATTTGATTATCCATTTTGCCATCAATAATTTTGTTTGTAGCGAATGAATCTCGGTGCTTTGCTCTCGGATGATATCCTTGAGCTCTGTGCTAGGAGAACCGACGTCAAGATCAATAACCGAATCACCTAACAATCTCCCCTCAATCATGGGCTGCTTGCCCCTCTCTGCTACCTGTGCTGCTGTCGGAAACGACGCCCCTTCCACTTGGTGTGGAGATAACACTCGCTGACCTGATGATGATGATGAGACCCCTTCCACCTGCTGTGGAGAAAATACTCGTCGAGCTGCTGCAAACAAGGTCCTATGACCCCTCTGATATGTACACTGCAGTGGGGAAACAACATGTATCGGAACAATAATCTCGGGCTGGTGTGATGGACCTCCCTCCTCATGAATTGCCTCTGGCTCTAGCTGTGGCTGTGGTGGCACTGTGAAGAACTCATGAGAAATGAAGTCTGCCCATGGAATGCCCTGCTGACTCAACTGATGAGAAACAATGAGCTAGATGAGACCATGATGGCACAAAATCCTATGCTGCTGAGCTGGGGACTGCCTCTGAAAAACGGACACCATCCTCTGAATGTCCTGGAAGAAGAAAACCGGGATGTTCATCATCCTCACTTGGGTAAAGTGCATCAACAGGCGAATGTGACAAGAGAAGACCTGTGAAAATCTTCCCTCGCATGTAAAGTAATGCATGATAAGCCACATGATTGGAGCATACTCCCCCCAGAGGAATCTGAAAGGAAAGACCCCTGACAAGTGACTCATGAATCCTGGCCTGACATATGGCTCAAAATAAACATAATCTAGCATTTTGCGCTTGGGCCACACCTCACCCACATTTGGTATCCCGGTAGCCTCTGAAATCATCTTCGGAGATAGTACAAAATTCACCCACAAAATTCACCCCTGCAAGAGTGACCTGCCCATCATGAAGGTGCAAAACAAATAAGCGGGCCAACTCCCTGTGGTGCTGAATCTGAGCAAGCCTCTCACAGAACTGAAAACATGACATATAACGGAAACCATTCACTGCCATAGGACAGGCCTGCAACTCTGCCAAAGAGGTGGGTACCTCTCTCCTATGATGACCACCTTTGCCACCCTTACGAGGCCTCTGCTGTACCTCGATTTCTGTGGAAGAAGACCGGTCATCACCCTGCTCATAGGTTTCAGTGGTTTAACTGGTGCTTTTGAGCAAAGTGAAGCAAATAGATAGAGTAAACTGCTGCCCTTGCCTGTAAAAATGCTGAGAAGTATGCTGTTTTCAGGGGGAAAAAATCATAAGGGAAATGTTAGGGGAGGGATTTTTAATAAGGAATGGGAAAATATGTAAAAACGGGGATTTTTAAGGGATAATTCACAAAATGTCAAACATATCATCTCATCTTCCATCATTAGGAAATCATTTGCAAAGAAATACTTTATTAGGATTTAGTCATAGGGGAATAAGACTTCCTTTACATCTTGTCATAAGGGAAAAGGGATCTTAATTGAATAGGACTTTAGGGAAGGGGTAGAGAGGAAAATAGGGCTTGGTTTTGGGGAGACACAACAATACTCTTTTGCAAACAATATTTACAGCAATATGTCCATTTTATACATATACACAGCTGCATTTTTCTTGTTTTTGCTATGGATATGCAACAACAGTGTGTTTTCTATTTTCCAATGACTATGCACAGCAATATCTTTTTTTTTTAAATTTGGTCATTTTGCCATATTATTGCTCTTTTCTCTTTTTTACATAACATTTTTTATCCTTGCTGTTGTTCATTTATTTTCCTTGCTGTGTGGAGGGTATTAGGGTTTGGGTAGAATGCATGAAAGGGCATTAGGGTTTTGTAAAGGGATTTGGGGGAGGGATAGGGTTTTAGGAATTTAGGATGAGAAATTTAGTATTTATTGCAAATGAGATAAGATATAAACATATTATGACATTTGTGAATTTAATAGGAAACAAGGAGGGAATAAATAGGGATTTAAAGCCTTGAAAAAAACATCAACCCTAGCATAATGCCTACATGAACAAGCAATCACCCAAATCCATTTCTCCTTACATTTCTTGGTGATAAACATATATATGCAAGCCCATCATTTCATGTTTCAAGCATTCAAACGCACTAAAAGACCCTACCTCGATCAATTGAGCAAGCAAGAGGGCGATTTAGTCGATTTGGAGTGGTTCTGTAGAAGACAGCTTGAGTGGTCGCGCCCCTGCTCTGAGTGGTCGCGCCCCGCCTGAGTGGTCGCGGCCTTTAGAAAAATTCACTACAGAGGGGTCGCTGAGTGGTCGCGCCCCACCCAACTAGTCGCGCACTGAGCCTGAGTGGTCGCGCCCCACCGAACTAGTCGCGCACTGAGCCTGAGTGGTCGCGCCCCTGAGAATGACTCCAACTTTCTACAAATCGCCTCTTTTGACCTCTCACTCGTTTTGCAAGCTCTCAAATGCATAATGAGGCTGTTTAGAGGGAAATTTACTCTTTATAGGCCCAATTTGAAAAAATTAACTTACCAAACCACTTTCTAATGTTTTATGTTTGGACATTCACTTTTAAACACTGTTTTAGTTCACTTTGTCCTTAAATTTGATCTTTTGAGTGCTTTAACTCCGTTCTTTTTGCAGGGTTTGACCATACTGATGGAACTCTGGAACGAGGAGACCAGGGTTATTGTCGGCATTTTGAAGAATTTTGAAAATTTTCCTTATTTTTTGCAAATTTCACATGACCTTGGGTTTAAAAATAGGGTTTTTAAATCCAAGGTATAAATGAGCTGTACCTAATGAAAAAATATCAATGGAACATATTTACATACCTCCTTCCGGCTTGCTGGGGACTATTAGACCTTTGACTCATGACCTTGCAGTGATTTTTGACCAAAACCCTAGACCTAAGACTTGGGATTTCAAGACAAAAATAAAACAAGTGTAACACAAGCTCATTTAAATGATATGATCTGATCCAGCAAAGCCAAGAAGGGAACAAGGACCAGCTCCTCCATCAGTTTTATGGCATGCCTAACGGGATGCAAAACTGATACTGATGAGTCACCTACCTATGCACATGCAAAGAGCTTTTGATCACCGATGGAGGGCTCAAAACCGACACTAACATTGGCTCCAATGGGGATGGTAGCTCCTTGGAGGTGCCAAGAACCTTAGACCTCTGGGAGGGCAGACCAGTGCCTTATTTATTGGGCAATGGAGTCAACTTATACACATATGACCAAACTTGAAATGACTCTATTCGACTTGGACTATAAAGACACAAACTGACTGACTTTTGCAGAAAATGAACAATCTGAAAACTTCACACCAACCAATCTCCATCCTCAAAATTATAGCCTTCACCGCGGGCCCCAAAGGATGAGAGATCAGTTCACACTTGCTGTAATATGAAAGAAAAATGGTAATTACAATGAGGATGATTAGAGCAGCAATTGCTCAAGCATGATATCTTTTCATAAACCGGCCATTCACCGACCCACCGGGACATTCATCACCATTCAACTCTTTGAGAAGGAAAGCATTAGAACCACGATATGCAGCAATCTTATAAGGACCTTTCCACAAATTATCAAATTTACCGTGCTTACCTTTGTCCTCATTTCGGGCATCCCATCTCAAAACAACATCCTCCAACTGAAAGTTTTCCGACTTTGCCTTCGTATCATAGATCTTCTTGATGCGCTCTTGCAACCTCAAAGAATTTTGGAAAACCTCTTCCCTTGTTTGCTGCAAGTGAATCATTTGATTGATTCGCCTTTGCATTGGATCTGAATCTTCACCCGCCTCTTGAAGCAATCTCACGACCAGTACACTGAGTGATGTTGGAAAAACTGCATCAATTCCATAAACAATTTCAAATGGCGACATGCCAATTGACTTCTTTTGACTTACCCGATCAGCCCACAATGCATTTACCAACTTCTTGTGCCAACGTTTCTTGTTAATTTCCAGCATCTTCTTAATGATGTTCACTAGTGACTTATTTGATGACTCGGCCAGCCCATTACCTTGCGGATGATAAGCCGTGGAGTGCCCCAAGCTAATGTTATACTTATAGCAAAAATCAACCATCCGCTTGGACTTAAATGTTGCTGCATTATCTGTGATCAATTTGAATGGACAGCCAAAACGTGACAAGATATTATTTTCAAGAAAAGAGATGATTACCGAATCCGTGGCCTGCCGAGTGGGAATTGCCTCTATCCACTTTGTGAAGTAATCGGTGGTAGTTAAGATCCATCGATGTTGCCCGGATGATGCTGGGTGGATTTCGCCAATGAAGTCTAAACCCCACTGCTGAAATGGGGCACTGATTTCCACCAGTTTGAGAGGCAAGGGCTGTAATTTCTATTTTCCTTGAAAAATTTGACATTCATGACAACTCTTTACTACTTTATATACGTCTGAAAATAAAGAAGGCCAATAGAAACCAACTCTCAAAATCTTATTAGCCGTGGTCTTCCAAAATAAGTGACCCCCACAGTCACCCTTATGGAAGTCATTTACTATTGTTTTAGCTTCCTCTTCGACCAAAAAGTTCAGCAAGACGCCTCCGGGATCCTTCCAATAAAGTGCAGATTTGATGATGCAAAATTTGGCAGCCTTAAGCTTCAATGTTCTAGCTTTGTTTCTAGGCATGCTAGGAGGTGCAAATAAGTTTTGAAGCACATAAACTATATCAGCATACCAAGGAGAAGACACAAAGATATCGGACACCGGTAGAACTGAATTCTCTTCATCTTCATCCGACAAGGCAGCAATTAAATTTATATCAAGGACATGAAGGTTTGCCTCAGCCATCAACTTAGCTATACCTTGGCCTTTAATCAGCTTAGTAGGCTTAATTTCAACATCATATTCTAAGAGTGTAGCAATCCACTTACCCCTTCTTCCTTTCGGTTCCGTTTGCACTAGAACATCCTTCACAGCTGCATTAGGAACATATGCCAATACATGAGAGTTCAATATGTAAACTCGAAAATCTTTCAATGCTTTAATCAGGGCCAATGCTTGCTTCTCAATGATATTATAATTCAGCGCTCCATCTCTTATGATACGGCTGAAAAAGGCTATGGGTCTCTCAACTCCATCTCTCTTTTGCATCAGTACTGCTGCCAATGTATGCTCAGAGGCAAATGAAAACAAAATAAAATATTGTGTATAATCCGGGCTAATCAATGTTGGAG
The DNA here is from genome assembly GCA_000404065.3 of Pinus taeda. Classification (NCBI taxonomy): domain Eukaryota; kingdom Viridiplantae; phylum Streptophyta; class Pinopsida; order Pinales; family Pinaceae; genus Pinus; species Pinus taeda. Next base: position 5,472 of record APFE030486198.1, read on the forward strand.
CTAAAGATAAGATTACCTTTATCAAATTAAACGATTTCACCGCCCCTTCGGTCCATCTTATTTCGCTGTCTTTCTTTAGCATATTTGTTATTTCTCTGAGATGCTCAGCAAGATTGGGAATGAAACGGCACAGAAAATTCAACTTACCATTGAAGGACTGAATTTCTTTCTTGCTACAGGGCTGCTCCAATTGCTGAATTGCTTTTACTCGTGCAGGGTCTATACGAATGCCATCTTTAGAAATGATATGGCCCAGTAGCTTGCCCTCACTCATAGCAAAAAGGATTTTCTTCAGATTCAATGAGATGTCATATTTTCTGCACTTTTCAAACACCTTAGTCAAATGAAACAAATGCTCTTCATCTGATTTGGAAAACACGGTCAAATCATCAAGATAAACCACTAAGAAGACATCCTTCTCGTTTGCAAAGGCCATGTCCATTGCCCACTGAAATTTAGCACCCGCGTTTTTCAAACCAAACGGCATCTTGGCATAATGAAATGTACCCCATGGAGTAGTAAATGTTGTCTTGTCACGGTCATCTTCGTGCACCAAAATCTGATTGTACCCAGAGTAACCATCAAGCAATGACATTCTGGATGCACCCACAACCCGCTGCAATATGTGATCCATCTTGGGCAGCGGATAATTGTCCTTTAATGACACTTTATTCAGATTTCTAAAGTCTATACACAAGCGAATCTCACCGGTTTTCTTCCTCACGGGCACCAAGTTTGAGATCCAATCGGAAAACCGGATTGGCACTATGATCCCGAATTTATATAACTTGTTGACCTCCTTCCCAATCAATGGCAGCAATTTAGGATTAATTCTTCTCAACTTTTGCCGGAAAGGCTTTTGATTTGGCTTTATGGGAATGGTATGCTGAATAATGTTTGTGTCATAAGTTTTCAAATCTGAATAATCCCATGCAAAAACATTAGAATACAGAGACAATAATATGATATACTCTTCCTTTACCTTAGGCGGCAATGCTTTTGAAAGCTTCACCATCTTTGGATTTGCAGTTGTCCCAAGGTTCACATCTTCAACTCCTTCATCCGTTGGCCTCAAAGTTGGCTTGCGAGCGACATCATCCTAATCAAACAATTCCTCTAAAGGAATCAATCCTTTTGGAATGTGATTATCTTTGAGCTGCAATACATCCATCTGATTCACTCCTTCAGCTTCCGTATATATTGAGATGTCTTCGAACTTACCCTTAACTTGCAGAAAATCTTCAATTTCTTCGTCATCTTGGAACACTTGCCAACACCTTTGGTTATCTGGGACTCTAGGACGATGCTTCACATATATCTCGAACTTATTGCTGGAATTCATGGGTATTTTCAGATTACTTGTTGCCTTAGCCAATGCATCCACAACACCATTCTGAATCCGGGGCACACATGTCAAGGTATGTTCAGAAAATCTTTTCAAGATATCTAAAACAGCATTTCTATAAGCTCTCATGCGAGGATGTTTGGCCTGAAATTCACCTTTCACTTGCTTGATAACTAGTTCGGAGTCGCCATATACTGCTATTTTCTTTGCCTTTAACTTCAAAAGGATTTTCAAACCAGCAATAAGAGCTTCATATTCTGCCTCATTGTTCGAACAATCAAATGCTAGTTTGTAAGAACATACCCGTACCTTGCTTGGAACTTGATCTTGGGCAGAGAATGGGCTTCGGATCCATACACCTATGCCAGCACCATCGCTGCCCACTGCACCATCAAAATCCATTGTCCAAAGACCTTCTTCATCATCTTCTAGGTGCTGAAAACCTGATTTTGTTTCATGTTCTGTTTGCTGCCCATTTATTTCTGCAATTGGCCTTATGACAGCAGACTTTCCTTCCCTTTCCTTTCTCAAAGCTTCTCTGAAATTTTCCGAAATGTCTGGTATGTCTTCTACTTGAACTACCTGACTATCTACCTCATTGAAATTTTCCGCAAACAAAACAAAAGATTATAAATCTGTCTGTACATAATTTACAGGATGATTCACGGGCTTTTCCTTACTAGTGATCATGTATTTCATCTTTTGTTCTCGATATAACTTCCTCATTTGACCGAAAACTGGAATTGAAGCATATGAAAAATCAAGCTGAATTGTACCTTTAAGTTTGGCTCCCCATGACCTCGACAACAACATGCCAAATCGTGGAGGAATGTCCGCCACCACCACATCCATCAAAACATTCTTTGCTGGAATTTGATCTAGACTCACCACTAAGTCTTTGATCAAACCAATGCATCTTACCCGGCTGGAATCAAATGAATACAAATCATGGTACTTCCTTGTGATGTCAAGCCCCAGCTTCTCCATAATTGTTTTCGGCATCAAATTATGTGAAGCTCCCGAGTCAAACATAGCATTATGTAATACAAACTCATGCAAGTGCAAGCTGATATAAAATGGAGGAACATCACTCTCGGGAGACTCACCATTCAAAGCTGGCCCAAAAATTAACTCCGGCTGATCATCTTGTACATTCACCATGTCTAGCATTGGATCAAAGTTCAGCAACTTGGAAACTTGGCTTTGGTAAGTGGTATTCTTCATGACCTCTGTCAAAGGGATTGATATCTTCACCTTTGCAATCTCATTCTCCAAACTGAAAACTGGAAGCTTCTCACCTTCCTTTGCCGGATTATCTCTCTTTTCAGATTTATCCTTTGGTGGAATTGATGGCTGATCTACCTTAGCTGCCGATGATGATGGTGTTGTTGAAGGACCGACTATGTCTTTTCCTTTTGAGGAAACCAAGTCATTCTTTGCTGCCATATCTTTCTTTTTCTGCATGGGATTTATAGGAATAGCTCGGTTTCTCAATTGCCTTTGTTGTCCTTGCTGCGCTGATAGTGCATTCAAATACCCTCTTTGATACTCTTCAGATTCTTCCTCAAGTATCATATCATTTGACAAAATATAATGCTCATCTTGTGGAAAGTCGGAATTACTTACCAACTCATCTTCTTCCGTGATATATGTAGGCATATCATCAGGGGTAAAGAAATGATTTTCCTCGCCAACATTACCACCCTCATCTTCAGATTCTGGACTAACAAAGTTTTGCTGAAAAGGTGGTTTCATTTGCTGCTGAACTGCTGTGTCTTGTGCCTTTGTTTCACGCTGCTTGATCCTATATTGTTGCTGTTGACCTCTGAAATTTGGGTTACGAATCTGAGGCTCCGGTTTGTCAATAGTCATCTTTTCAAGTGCCCTCTTTATTTGCTCAACTGACTAAAGAACCTGATTTGATGTGGATGCTTCCTCCTTGATTGTAACTCGCTTTTCTGCCTTCATCCTTGCTCTCTTGTCATTCAAATTTGCCTCAACACTGACTGCAATTTTCTGCATCTCCTCCAAGGTAGGGGGATCTCGGTCTCTCAGTGAATAAGCCATCTCCGGATCAAAACCATCCGGGAATTTGAGAAGTGATGATTTTCTAGATGGCCTCAAATCATCAGGAATAGCATTGTACACTGAATTGAATCTGATTATATAATCTTGAACAGACTCACCCAGATTACGCTTGAGGTTGTTGTATTCGACATTGATTTGAAGCGGATCCTTTCTGATCTCCCACCGATCCAAGAATTGATTCTGAAGTGCTTCCAAGGTAGTGATGTTGTTCGCTGCCAACCCTCTGAACCATTTTCTTACCTCTCCGGCAAATGTTTGCACGAACAACCGCATGGTAACATCTTCTTCATCTAACTCATATAGATCAAAAAATGTGGTCATCTTGTCAATATGCTGCTGAGCTGTAATACTTTGTGGAGTACCATCAAACATGGGAATTTTGCTTTGGTAATCAGCAGGCATATCATGAAGATTTGCAGGTAAAACCAATGGGGCAAACCGGGCAGCCATTGCTCTAGGTGGGCGAGTAGGATGTGTATGAAGTGGAGGGGCTGTGATAGCAGGGATTATTATAAGAGGAGGTGTAGTTTGTGGAGTTGGAGGAGTCGGAGGTGTAGGAGGAGAAGGCGGAGAACCAACCGCTAATTCGGGATATGTGATTATAGGTGAAACTGAAACATAAGGAGGATAAGATTCTTCGTGAGCCGTGATAGTAGATCCAATGTGATCAGAGATATTCTCAACAAAATCAGCAAGGGTAGTAGCTTGAATCCGTGTCTGGAGATGTCTCAAGATTAAATTTTCAACTAGTTTATTATGTCTCTCAAGCTCAATAGCAGCTGCAAAATCAGGATCAAGAACGAGGGAATCGAGAGCACTTTCCGACTTAGATTTAAACAGAGATATCTCAAAACTTTCATCAAAATCTAAATCTTCAAGATAATCAAAGATAGTTGGGCATGAATGAAATCTGAAAATTGGTCTAGGATTTGTAGCCAGCTTGTTTTCTCGAAAATACTAGGAAAGAAAAAGCATTCAGCCTATGAAAACTCTCAACCTATCATCCACGGTTCAGAGTTTAACAAGTATACTGGGGTAAAGATGTCAATGAAGCTCTATGTTCACAAATCCCACGGAGATAGACTGAAGCAGCGTTTATCTACTTGCGCTGATGTAAAACAAGAGCGTTTTCGAAGGCTACCTGGCGTAACTTCAGGCTCCGTCTAAGACTTACGAAATAACACACTCAATGAGCAAAGATTTAGATGTTCTCCCCAGTATGGTCGCCACTATGTTAGCGCTTGATATTTCACCTCAGGCTGAGAAAGGCAAACCTTCAAGGCAACATCAAACCATTTCACCTCGTAGCTAGCCCTACGGGGT
>APFE030486200.1:0-36143 GCA_000404065.3 Pinus taeda
TCTCTTGATCTCTTGATGGTGTATGGCTCAAAGTTGCAGGATTCCTGTGTATTCCATGGCTCAATAAGTTTTTCTCGATACTCTCTGTTACATATGTGGTTGTAATACTTTCATATATCATTCATGCTCTCCATGTATTCAAATATCTAAATGGCCAGGAAAAAGATTAGTCCCAAGATATAATCTGAATAGTCCCAGGATATAATCTTTGATTACCCTGAGCTCAATCCTAGCTGTTTCATATGTTTTCCTCAGTTAAAGTATTTAAAGAGTAATTCTTCAGTGCTACCTTTAATACTATATCATCACAGTGCTCTGTTATTTCAGGAATTCAAGTAATTGCTCCTAAATAATAGACCTCCTTCACACTACCCAGCTTAGTAAAGAACCCTTAATTGCTCTTTGCTAGTTGTTTTCCACTTCCACTCTCACAATTTACAGTTTGTTTTATGAAATACACACAGGCCCTGTAATTACAGCTGCACTTAAGCCAGAATCTCAAGGAAACAACAGCCAAAGACCCCATTGCCCAATGGATTAGTTTTACCTGCAGACAGATTCTAAAACTATCAGAAGCATCCTCCCAACCAAACATAAAAAACAATCAAACATTCACTTCATAACTAGCCTAAAACTTCGTTAAAACAGTGACAAACCTTACAGAGAGAGCCCTCTCTGATTACAGCTGGGCTAGAAGCTGTAGTCTAAAGATTGGTTAGTGGTTACCCGGCCGTATTCCCTTGGGAGTCATAGGGAACAACCTGGGTGTTAACAATTGGCACATATTTTGGCAATTTGTAGGGGCACAGCTCACAGCCATATATTTGGATTTCAGTGTGATTCTGGTAAAAGTACCAGTCACCTATGTTGTAGCTCTTCGAGAGCTGTAGGATTTTCTGCATTTCACCAGAAAGTCTAGCAGGAGGAGTTGTCATTAATAAAGAGGAGGCTGGATGTATGAATAAATCAACAAACTCACAGTAGGTGTAAGAGGAGTCATTAACACGGTGGAAGACTGAGGTCCAGAAGATTATAGACCTTCTCTCTCCTTTGCAATCCAATTTTCTGAGGGGAATTTGAAAACTATTTGGTTGATAATAAAGAAACAGATGATATATGAATGATGTATATTTGAAAAATCCCTCCCTGTCCATGCTCATGAATTGCTCATGCATCTTATTAGCAATGAAGGTAGCATAATCATATTTGAGAGCAGGTGGCTATCCTGGAGTGAATATTGATAAAAGAACCAGAGAGGTTTCATCAACATATTCACAAGTTTTGTATCCCAAGATGTAGGTTATCATGTCAAGAAGGAATTTTCCTGCTTCGGTAAACCAAGAGTCTAGATAAGGAGGAGGTTGCTGAGGTTGACAATCTGGATTCATAAACAGTTGGGTTATTCTGGTTATCTTTGAGCTTGGCAGTTTGGCACCTTGATCAAGTAAGAATCCCATGGAAAGAGAAGTCAAAGTCTCAGTGGGCTTAAAGTGCAGCATTTCATTTATGGATTCAGGAGTGACATAAAATAGGACAGTTCCAGAAGGGGTCATCACTGCTCTTTGAGTAGGCTCATAATTGGCATGGCACTGGTGAATGAGGTCAAGGAAAACATTAACCGAAGGAAGGTAATACATGGGCATATTAGACTCCCAAATACAAAAGACATCAGCTTTGTTGCGGTAGTTGTTTCTGATTTCACAAAAGGCTTGGAGATGAGGTTTGTGACCAATTAAATCTTTGATCTGGAAATCCTTGTTAGCTAGGGGTAACCAATCAAGTTCTTTATGTGGAGCATTGAGAGGGGCAACATTCAGGGCCACTGGAGCAGAGGCCTCCCTTTTGCAAAATTGTCAGTGATATTTAGTTGAAATCTGGGTTTGTGCAACAGTAGTAAATAAAACAATATCTGTGGGGCCCTTCTCAGAGAACTGCAGACCGAATTCAACTCAGAATTAACTTACTGGGTAAAGAATTGTAGTAAACAATAAAGCTTGCAGAGTATTTAGCAGAAAATGGGCAAAAGCAGTTCAGGGTCTTTTCCTTCGGCAATTACAGACCAGAGTGAACTCGAGCTCGACTCAATGGGAGAAATTTGCAGAGGGGGACGGAGTTTGCAAGTTTTTTAGTAAAAAATGGGCAAAAACAGAGGTTATGGTGCTCCTTTTTGCAGGTATTTTGATTAATTTGGTTCAAACTTGGGCGTTTTTTAGAGATTTTGCAGAGGAAATAAAAAACAGGGTTCAAAAATAAAATATAGGTAAATACCTATTTTAACCAGTGGATTGGGCGATTTGCAGGTGGCGGACTGCGCTAAAATACTGGAATGTGGAGTATTTTGGCTTGAAAGTGGGCTGTGTGGTCGAGTGACTGCTTCCGGATGTAAATTGGCATGCAGACGTTGCACAGAAGAAACAAACAGGAATGAATGAAAACGACGTTTTTACGTCTTTTTGACAAAAAAGTTGATTTTGGCGGGTTTTGGGACATTCGGGTCAGATGACGTCAGCATGACGCAATGTTTGTCGTGTAGCGGGGTGATGAGGCGCTGATGTGGCGCTGACGAGGATGTGACCTGGTAAACAGTGTGGCGGCGATGAGGGGTGACGTCAACAGATGACGTGGTCATGATGTCAGCGGGGAGCGGTAAGCAGTATTTCCCGCACTACTTCTGGGCAAAGGTTGTATTGGGCGGAAGGGTCGCGATAGTGCCGGGTGGGCGACACGTGTCCCCTGTACAGCGGCAAAACCGCCATTTTCCCGGAAGGTAAAGATCGGCGATCGGTGTGGTAGTGATATGGCCGCGGACCGTCCGATCTGAGGGCCCCAATCTAACAGTGGACGGGACAAGGAGTTGGAGGAGGTGTAAGGCGCGAGTCCCAAGTTAAATTAACCGCTTTTTCAAAGGTTTGGGGGGTTTCTTTATTGTTTATGTGGGCGGACTTTGGTTATTTGTTTAACCAAATGTTGAACAAATCCCGATGGAGTGCATGGAGGATTCTTATAGGTCCAGGGTGAACCTATAATTTCCGACAGACTATACGTTGATATTACAACCGGGGCGGGATATTAGAGTGGTTTTTGGGGTTTTTTATATATTTTATGTAATATGGGAATGGGAGAAAATGTAAGGGTTTATATAATAAAGTCAGTGTGTTAATATGAAAAATATGTTTAAATAAATAAGCGCCAAGTCAAAAGTGAAAACTTAAGCTTAGGGAGATGAAAGGATACCAAGCTATGAAGTTTGGGAAACTTAGCATAATGGAATAAAAGCATTTTACACAAGAAATGTGGCTTCCTTTGCCTAAGTAAAAACACAGTTTCACTTAATCTTTTTCATGAAATGAAGTGAACTAGGAGCACTGAGCAGATCCCGGTGTCCTTCGAGGGAGGTTAGTGAGTGATTGTTGGGAGGGGAATGAGGGGAAGTTAGTCATGCTTCTTTTGACTTTGTAGCCACACCTTGCCATGGTATTTATGATATCCATGAAATGAATCATCCTTAAAAGACCAAATTGCTCACAAACCTACTTCTGCAACACCAAAACTGCCTACCCAGCCTATTATACCTAACATTTTTTCTTCTTTCTTGCTTGGGTGCATTTGAACTAGCAAACCCTAATTCTCTTCTTTTCTTTTAGTTGCCATCCTATCTAAGTCTGCCCTTATTTCTTTCAAGGGCTCAGATTTAGCTGTTGAGACCCTTTGCTTCTCTGCCTAACTACTTATCTACCAAGCTTGAACTATTTGGACAGACTTTATTCTCTATTTCTAAGACAAGTAAATTTAAATATGGACTTGGCCAGGATTGAGTTGTTTGGCCATCCATCAGTTGTGGCAAGATTCGACTGATTGCATACAATGAAATTCTTCAAGAATGGAACAGTAGTGGCATTTTGGACTAGCACACTTTCCTAGTCTTTCTATTTGGGGTTCATTTGCTTTCTTTTTCGACCATTTCCTTCTTTTTTCCCTTTGATTTTTCTTTTATGACATACCCTCTTTTCATTTTTTAATTTTTTTTTTTCTTGGAATATGGAACACCTTTGCAGCCAGTCAAAGGTTTGAACATATTAGGCCTTATTAATGTTAATCATGAAAAATGACACCTATTGGTATAGGAACCTAACACACCACTAACCCTGTATCATTGAGAAATAACCAATTTTCCCTCCCAAATCTTACCAGTAATACTATATGGATGTCGATACTGATAGGTGGGTAAAATTGAATCTAAATCATATCCAGCCTGTACCACTCCTCCCAATACAATCAACATATTGATGAACTTTGCAAAGTGCTTGCTGAAAATTCTAATAGCAATTGGTGTATCCCTTATTCAATTCTTGTTGGGAAAGATCCCATCTCAACTTGCTTCCTTCTAAGGCACCAATTCTCATTCCTTGTATATTTCTCTGACATATCCATAGAACTTATTCTTAATGGTCCATTAGCAGTGTCTTACTCGCTGGAAACCACCATATTTTATTTTATTTTCGTGAAACATATTCAGTTGAATAAGGTTCTCCTCTAATAAATAGTTATACATGTTCTTCATTAGTTTTTACTATATCATGGGAAGCTTTCCAGCCTATCTGATTTTACGTAAAAGAAACAAAGTAATTGTTGGGTAGCGGAGGCCCCGCGTAACGGTTTTGGGGCTTAAAGTCTATAAAGTAGGGTAATAATATTGTAAATCTCTGAAATACGCGGAGCACGAAATGTAATAGGTCGACTCAAGGGGTTGTCTGCCCAAAAATAATATAGAATAATAGGAAGTAAGTCGGAATGCCCATGATCCACGAACCATGGGGAATATATAAATAGAGCGAGGCTCTAAGGGTCGAAAGTAGTTTTTGGCTGGAGAACAGCGTTATGGGTATTTGAAAGTAATTGTGCTTTGAGTCTGTACGTCCAGGTCATGAAGTGTTAAGTAGTTGGGTAGAGGCTTGGCAGTTGTGTGTGTGGAGGCCTGATAGAGTTCGCAGTTGTGGGCGTGGACCCCTGCAACTGTGTCCGCAGGGCAGGAAGTGAATTGTACTGAATCAAGAATATTAATAAAGATAAGTTGGTTCTGAATTACTGTGTGGACTCTGAAACATTATGGTTCTGGTTAATTTCTAGTTTATATATCTATTTCGATCTGTGCGCTATGCTTATGTTCTGAATTTATGCGAATCTATAACATTTCTGGGTGCGCGTATTGGTTATCTCTATTAAGTAGTTGCTTAAAGACTGCAAGGAGTAGATCTGATCTATAACAAACTCATAAATAATAACTATTAAGGAAGTGCCTTGTTCCGGATCTATGCAGAAGTAGAGTGGCACGAGGCCATAGACTGGTTCGTGAACCTTCCAGAACACATATAGACATCCCAAGGGTGTAGAAACCTAGTTCCAGCACCCTCCCCTGCTACCTCGGGTGAGACTTCAATCTGCGCTCCACGGACTGTTGCCGAAAGGGCCGGTAGCGCGAGATTTGTTTGGCCAATAACTCTTCCGAACCTAGGTCAGGCCCCAATAAGCCAACAAATGGTTCCGTTGCCGAGACAGAGATCTTCCTAAGGGATGTCTGATGTCGGGACGATGGAACCCTATGAAGAAAGACCCTGAGGATTGATTGGATCAGGAGTGGTACGAGTTTATAGTAGTTCCTAACACACCAGCGTGCAAACCAGAGGTTAAACATTACAAGTGTGATCCAGTTGTCGGTATTCAAAGGAGTAGGAAGCGAAGATCCAGAACAGTTTTGGTTCCTAGTAAGGGCAATATGGGAAGTGCACGGAGTTATGAACGATAACATTAAGAAGGCTACCCTGGTTAGCGCACTGCAAGACCGCACGCTGACATGGTATATAAAGTACTCAAGCGATCACCTAAATGTGGGAACAGCGGAGATCCGGGATGAATTGAAGAAAGAATTTAGCCGATCGAAATCAGAGACGCAGTCGATCATCGGGTTCAAGGAGATCGCAATGCTACCTGGTGAAACCTCGTGGGATCAAGATCAAAGATTAAAGAGTAAAATCCACGAGGCTAACATGACGCTGACAGATGCACAGCACTGCACGTGGTTTGTGGCATCGTTGACACCACATTTGAGGAAGGCACTGTGATCTCAACCCAAGCTGAAGTGTTGGAGATGGCGATGAGGTTGCATGAAACTCCAATACAGGATCCAGGGTTGGGAGTTCAGAAAATCCACATGCAAATACAAAACTTGTGTTTAGAAATGCAGAGTTTAAGACAAGAAAAGGCACCCCGGCTGGAAGCCCGAGAGGAAGTGTGGTATATAAAATGTGGAAGCCAGGGCCACGGTAAGGATCATTGTCTGGTCTTTGCGAACTATGTGGCAGTGGGGGGACAAACACCGTTGCGACCAGAGGCACAAGCGGGGCCAAGCGCAGCACCCTCACTCTGGTGCGCAATCTATCAGGTGGGAGGAAAACACAACACGGACAACCGTCACCTACTGCCAAAATTTAACCAGACCCCCCAACAGCTATTTTGCAATTTTTGCAGATCAGTGGGTCACGAGGAGCGAGACTGTCATAGTTATAAATTATTGATGGACTGGTCACCTACCTACAGAATGCAAACTGAAGCGCGAGGTCAAGATCCAGTCGCGGTGATAGTGCACGGTGGGTTTCAGGGACGTGGACAACGACGGGGAGGAATGGGACCAGGAAGGGGTCACGAGCAGCTAATCTGTTACAACTGCAGAGGACCAAGGCACTATGCTCGTGATTGTACCAACCTGACTAGAATATCGTGCCCCTACTGCGAGCAGTTTGACTATGAAATGATAGATTGCCCCACACTGATAGCAGAGATACACGAGAAAAGGGTAGCACAACCAACGGCGACGCAGAATGTCCAAATGATGAGGGCTGAACCACGCGAAGAGGACCCCAGCATAAACATGGTACTAAGGAGAAACGCAAGTACAGGAGGAGATGCGAGGAAACAGCGTGGAGTAGATGGGAAGGGTTGTGATGGCATCTTTAAGGTGGAACAGGTAAAAGGGACATCTACAAAAGCTCAGAAGAGCTTCAAGGAGGTCTCTACTTCAGGTAGTAGTGATCCATCTATGTTAACTACCTTTTTAGAGACATGTATGAAACTGTTATGTGATAATCAGGTAGTTAAGGGATTACAAGAGCTGATAACTAGGTGCGCAGGGTCAGGTGCACCTCGCGTGGTCCAAAAATTAGGAAAACATACTTTGCGCACTGGACGGGAAATGGGATTAATAGTGCAGGTCAACGACTATGAGATGGATCAGATCATTATGGACTTAGGATCGGATGCAAAGGTGCTACCTAAAAACAAACATGGGAATGCATGGGCAGACCCACATTACAGTGGTCCCCTATCCAATTATGGTTGGCGAACCAACAAAAGATCTTGCCCATGGGGAGATTGCAAGGAGTCATAGTGGATATAGAAGGTGCGAGTACACAAACAGACTGTGAGGTAATAGAACTTGTGGATGATAGTAACCCTTACCCAGCATTATGAGGGATAGACTGGGCCATGGATATGAATGGAGTCATTAATTTAAAGAACTGGAAGATGATATTTGAAAAGAAGTCCCTTCGCGTAGTCGTTCCCCTAGACCCGGCTGAAGGAGTGCAGTATACTGAACCCGTACGCGACGATGAAATAGATGAGGACTTGGATCATATCTACATGATCACGGCGCAAGATCAGGAATGGGTGAATCCGACTACTGATGAAAGAATTCCATGGGAACGCGCAGAAGCCTGCATTTCAGATTCACATGAAGAAGACGAACGATGGCATAACCAGTTGAACAGAGTAACCACGTTAAACTACAATATGATGACAAGGTCACTGTGTTGTGTAAAAGCTCAGGATCGAGAACTGCTGATGTATAATGGATTGACCGAGGTAGACAAATTCTTGATCAAGTTTGAGGGCGCGGTACCAGAACACTAGCGGTTTGATGCATTAAAATGGGCATTGCACGCAACGCCTGCACGGTGGTGGGGAACACATGAAGGAACCTTTGAAGATTGACGTAGGTGTAGGTGGAGGATGCAGATAAGATTTGGCAAGCTAGAACTATGACTAACCGAGAAATATGATGGACGTGAAAAACCACACACGCACCTCACCAAATGGATTAAAGCAAATGGGGAAGAGCCCCAACCGAAGTGGGTACACTTATTTTATCATACCCTGGATGTCATCCCGCAGAATTGGTATACTAAAACAGAGCTTTGACATGGCATGGGCGAATGGGATATCTTGCATGAAGGTTTTTTGTTAACATTCCTCTTTGAAGATCAATGGATGGATACGGTGGACGATGCGTTGCAAGTTGTGAAGGCCGCTATTTTCAAAATACCACTGGAACCAGAAGAAATCGGGCAGCCAGAATGGTCGCAATAGTTGAGCCAGGCCCTGGAATGTTACAATGTGCAGGTAGAAGATGATGAGGACGACCCTAGAAACATCAATATTCCGGAAACAGAGGGGAGTCGCGAGGTTCGCAGACCAGCAATCGAGGATCCAGACATCACCGTGCTGCTGAAAATGAAACAAGTAAACATCGGAACAGAGGAAGAGCCAAAGTATGCAATGCTTGGGGACTATTGGGATGATGCCACGATGGAAAAGGTCGTCGAATTACTTCGAGAGTATCAAGATTTATTCCCAACTAAAATCACGGAGTTAAAAGGGATCCTCAGTGACCTGGGAATGATGAAGATAACCGTGAAGTCGGATGCGAAGCCAATTAAGCAGCGGCCTTACCAATTGAATCCTAAATACAAAGCGAAGGTCCGCAAAGAGTTGAACAAGATGCTTGTAGCAGGAATAATTGAACTAGTGGAGGAGTCTGACTAGGTAAGTCCTATGGTTATGAAAGAGAAAAAACAGAAGGGTGAAATTCGCATCTGTGTGGATCTCAGGAAGCTCAACGATGCATGTGTTAACGATCCATTTCCAACACCATTTACAGATGAGGTACTGGAAAATGTGGGTGGACAGGAAGCCTACTCCTTCACAGATGGTTTCTCGAGGTACCACCAGATCAAGATCGTGCCAAAGGATAGGAGTAAAACAACTTTCGCCATCGAATGGGGCTATTTTCAGTACACTATGATGCCCTTTGGACTAAATAATGTGCTAGCGATATTCTCGCGCATTGTGGTAGTTGCATTCAAGGAATTTATACATAAGTTCTTGGATGTATATCTTGATGATTGGACCGTATTTGGGTTAGTCAAGAAACATATCGCGAGCTTACAATTAATGCTAGATACTTGCTGATGGCACCAGATTGTGCTAAACCTAAAGAAGTGTACTTTCCTCATCCCCTTTGGGAACCTGCTCGGCCATGTGGTCTGTAAGTAAGGTCTGATGGTGGATCTAGCAAATATTGTTGTCATACTCAATCTACAAGCACCGCGAAGCGTCAAACAACTGCGCGCCACATTGGGACACACTGGTTATTATCGGAAGTTCATAAAAAGCTATGCACAGATCATGGCACCAATGGAATAGTTGTTGAAAAAGGATGCTACTTATTGCTGGAATGAGGAATGTAACAAAAGTTTGGAAACGCTCAAGGAAAATATGGCATCAGCCCCTATATTGGTCTTTCCGAAATGGGACATCGAATTTCACGTGCATGTTGACGCGTCGTGTATCGCGTTGGGCACAGTACTCACTCAACAAGGAGCTGAGGGAATTGATCACCGATTCGTGTTCGCAAGTCGACATTTGTCAAAAGCTAAGAAGAAATACTCCACTACTGAGTGTAAGGGATTGGCGATGGTATACACGCTCCAGAAATACCGCCACTATTTGCTCGGAGGAGACTTTAAGATGTACACTGACCACTCTGCGCTAAAATATCTAGTGAATAAGCATGTGTTGGGGGGGCGCATTTGTAGGTGGTTGCTATTATTTCAAGAATATGACTTCAAAGTTGTCGTAAAGCTGGGATGTCTAAACGCAGGCCCAAATCACCTATCCCGAATTGAGAATGGCGAAGAGCCCACAAACTTAGAGGAAGGATTATCGAATGCACAGTTGTATGCAGTGCATGTTGCAGATGGCCATTTTGAGGATAAAATTCACTTCTTAACCACAGGAACCACGCTGTAGGGATATTTCATTCAGCAAAAGAAAGAATTGGTGATATGCGCAGCAGACTTTACTGTTATTATAGGGCACCTCTACAAAATGGGCAACGACGACATATTACGCAGATATGTACCTGAATTCGAGCGAGGACAGATCTTGGCCAAAGCACATGGGGGGGTTGTTGCAGGACATTATGTGGGCCACGCCATAGCACAGAAGATTCTTTGTGCCAGACTATGGTGGCCAACTCTACATCAAGACTCGAAAGCGTACTGTCGGGCCTGCGATGTATGTCAACGGACTGGGAAACCATCGCGGAGGGATGAAACGCCGCTCAAGCCATAGATGACACTGCAACCGTTTGAAAAATGGGCGATCAATTTTGTGGGGCCTATCACACCTCCAGGAAAGACGACGGTGTGCTATATCATCATGGTGACAGAATACTTGACCCGATGGGCAGAAGCACAGCCGGTTAAAGACTGCACAGCCGCTACAGCTATGAAATTCTTGTTTGAGAATGTGTTAACACAATTTGGATGTCCAAAAATTCTAATGAGCGACTGCGGAACACATTTCCTAAATGAGACTATCAGTGCGCTCACTGAGGAATTTCAGATATACCATCAACAGAGTACGTCGTATCATCCTTAAGCAAATGGGACCGTTGAAGCGTTTAACAAAATTTTGGAGATAGTGTTGACCAAGGTATGTAATGCGCTGTGAAACGATTGGGACTTGCTCATATATGTTGTGCTATGGGCATATCGAACAACGTGCAAGAAGTTGACGAGCCAGACACCTTTCCGGTTAGTCTACGGCAAGGAAGTCGTCATGCTAATGGAATACATTGTACCTAGTTTACGAATAGCAGCGGCGACAGGGATCGAAGACCACGGAGCTTTGGAAGAAAGGATTGCGCAACTGGAGGAACTTGAGGAGGAGCGATTTCTGGCAGGATTCCATCAACAAGTACAGAAGCAGCAAGAACAAGCTTGGCATGATTGCCATATCAAGATGCGCACATTCAAAGAAAATGATCTAGTATTACTATATGATAGCAAGTTTGAGAAATTCCCTGGAAAACTCTGCATGCATTGGTTGGGACCCTATGTAGTCAAAGAAGTCACAAATGGAGGTGCAGTCTAGCTTGCCAAGTTGAATGGGGAGCCTTTCCCAGGCAGCGTAAATGGAAATCGCCTAAAGCTCTACACGGGTGGGCCAACTGCCTGACTAACCGACCACAGGATAGTCTCACCGCTCCAGGTAGTTGAAAGATAGCACGGGACGTTAAAGCAGTCTATGGGGGAGTTGCGTGACAATCAGGGGACGCGGAGAATTAGTATGAGGTCACGGTTGTGCAGAAAGCGTTGCGCTGCTGCGTGGATGATCAGAGAGGTGACCGTTGCTGACACTATTCATGACACGATGTCTGAGTTATGGCAAAAGGGAGCAGAAGGCAGGAAATTAAGAGATGGGGTACGAGCCAGATTTGGAATGATCTGTCACAAGCTTAATGTTACGGCACAAAAAAAGGAGGGAAATGATGAATTTGAATTTCGAAATGCTTATAAATCACCAGGGGGCATCCACCGAACGAGCTGTGCTACTGAGAAAAGTAAGCTATTGTTCCCTCCCGCCACTATGGAACTGTTCATTATCTATGCTCAAGGAGTAAGCTTGAGGGTTGAGATATGGCCAATGGAGATGTAGGACTTTCTGACGAGTATGGTGTTGACGGCTGTGAGCACCGCATAGAGTTCAGCATCGATGGTAGGGGATATGCCGGAAATTTTTAGACACAAAGCAAAACTAGTCCGGATGTCGCTGCCTAACCTATGGGCTGGCCGGCGAACCATAAAAGATAAGGAAAAGACTATAAATACAAAGACAAATGGTGGAATTGTAGTTAATAAGTCGTCTTTGATGCACCTTGAAGATTGGGATTTCACGGACAGCAGCAATGGTCTTGCAAAATTGCAACACAAGTTGCAGCAGACAATGCATATAGAAGATACGAAATTGGAAATTGGAAATTGGCTGCGTTGGTACGAAGAGGTCCCGTATGTGGCACCATATCTTGAGCTAAAATCCTATGAGGAGGTACTCTGTGTTAACCGAGTAGAGAAAAATGAGTATCATCGGTTGTGCAAACTAGTGGAGGCAGTGGAGTAGGAGCGAGAAGAAGAGTTGCAAGAGTCAAAGACAGAGCATCAGAATGAAGTGCATCCCTCACAGGGATGGTGGACCGCAAAGCCTAGGCAGCGCGTAGTGCCACACCGACAAGTGACTCGGGATGAGTCACGATGATTTTGTTGGGGTCTTGTTGGGTAGTGGAGGCCCCGCGTAACGATTTTGGGGCTTAAAGTCTATAAAGTAGGGTAATAATATTGTAAATCTCTGAAATACGCGAAGCTCGAAATGTAATAGGTCGAGTCAAAGGGTTGTTCGTCCAAAAATAATATAGAATAATAGGAAGTAAGTCGGCCTGCCCATGGTCCCCGGACCATGGGGAATGTATAAATAGAGCGAGGCTCTAAGGGTAGAAAGTAGTTTTTGGCTGGAGAACGGTGTTATGTGTCTTTGAAAGTAATTGTGTTTTGAGTCTATACGTCCGGGTCATGAAGTGTTAAGTAGTTGGATAGAGGCTCAGCAGTTGTGTGTGCGGAGGCCTGATAGAGTTCGCAGCTATGTGCGTGGACCCCTGTAGTTGTGTGCGTAGGGCAGGAAGTGAATTGTACTGAATCAAGAATATTAATAAAGATAAGTTGGTTCTGGATTACTGTGTGGACTCTGAAACATTGTGGTTCTATTTAATTTCTGGTTTATATATCTGTTTTGATCTATGTGCTATGCTTATGTTCTGAATTTATGCAAATCTATAACAATTCTAGGTGCGCATATTGGTTATCTCTATTAAATGGTTGCTTAAAGACTGCAAGGAGTAGATCTGATCTATGACAAACTCATAAATAATAACTATTAAGGAAGTGCCTTGTTCCGGATCTACGCGGAAGCAGAGTGGCGCGAGGCCATAGACCGATTCGCGAACCTTCTAAAACACATCTAGACATCCCAAGGGTGTAGAAACCTGGTTCCAACACCCTCCCATGCTACCTCGAGTGAGACTTCAATTTATGCTCTGCAGACTGTTGTCGAAAGAGCCGGTAGCATGGGATTTTTTTGGCCAATAACTCTTCTGAACCTGGGTCAGGCCCCAATAAGCCAACAATAACCGAGATCATGCAGGTATAGCTCGCACAACAAATGTTGTCTTGAGAAATTAGCACTTTGAAATGTTTCCAGGAAGTCTTGTATCTCCCTTATATTATATAATCATTTTTCCTTCAGGATTTTTAATTGGAAGAGATAATGATTTTCTTACAAATATAAAGGATAAGAAGGATAGAAAAGCCTACCACACAATAAGCCATTAATGATCTCATAAACGAGATCCTTTTCTTGTTGTAACAACTCAACCTCTTCTTGTAGTTCCTTCACCTATTTCATTGTTTCATTCCTCTCCTTCTAAATTTTCAAAAACTCTACAATTCTTAATTTTTCAACCCACTCCTTCTTAATCTTATTGACCATTTCCTTGTGCTTCTTTAGGGAGATTACCTCATCTTTGGGAAAGACTGCTAATTTCTCCCGCTTCTTTGGTACCCTCATCAAATCTTCAAATTTAACGTGATTTATTTTATATGTTGTTTCAACATCCTCCTTCTGATCCTTTTTCTCCTCCTACTGCTCTAACTCAACCGTTGGTTCTTATGTAACAACAATATCATTGATAGGTTCTTGTGATACAGAAACCTTTTTATTTTCAGTCTGCTCTATTTCAACTACTGTTTCTTGCGTAACAACAACATCATAAACATGTTCTTGTGGATTAATAGGTTATTTTTCCTCTTCCTACTTTGCTTCGATTGCTAGTTCTTATGTAACAACAACATTATGAACATGTTCTTGTGGAATAACAGGTCAAAATTATTCGTCGTGTTCCCCCACTTGTACTCCAATGGAAATAGTAACATTCTCCATGGTTTTATTCTCCTCAAGGATTTGTTGGCAGCCCTTACAATTTTTTTCTGAGACAGTAGGTACTGCCATTTCTACAGCCTCTGCCAAGATATCCAATCTAGTTTCATTCTTAAAATGAAGTTTTTATTTAACCAAGGCAAGTTGTTTCTTCAACTCCTAATTTTCCTTTCTCATATTTTCAATTTAAATGAGGGTCGATTTTTGTCTTACTTGGTGAAGTAACAATCTCTTGTCCTTCTGCTTCTTCTTATGTTACTGGTCCTTCTATCTCCTACTATTTCTTTGGTTCTTGTTTAGGCCTTGGTATAACAACTAAGGTTTCAGATGTAGAGGGGCCTTCTTTTGTAGACTTCTCTTGCTTTTATTTTTCCCATTTCTCCTCAAACCCATCAAGTCTAGTTGTATCAACACATTCTCCCTCAGCTCTAGTAGTACGTTTTTGCATCTCTTATGGTATAACATCTACTCACACCCTTTTTAAAGGAGTTCTTCCACTAATAGGCCTTTTCACTTCCCTTTTCTGCACTATTACCTTTTTTTATACTCTCCTAGTCCCTTCAAGGGTCTTCACTTCCTCAACTCCAGTTTCAGGCACAATTGTTGTTCCAACAATGTCTTCCTCCATCAATTCCTCTTCAGGGGTATTCACTTCCTCCGCTCCAGTTTCTGGAACAACCTTTGTTACAATAGTTTCTTCCTCCAATAGTTCCTCTCAAATTGGGTGCCCACCTCGTCTTTCCTCTGATGACACACTAGACACAACCACGGGTTCTTTTATATTCCACATCTCCTTTCCTTGTGAGGATGAGCTAGGGGACTTTCTAATGGAACTCCACCTATGAGGTTCCATTGACCAGTCATAGGAGGTGCATTAGTTGTACTCCACTTACAACCCACAGTTATCTTTCTCTTGGAAGATGTAGCAGTTTAAACAATTGGTGTTGTTTCAGCACTAGGGGCTGCTTCAGCAGCAAGTGCTAGTTCAACACTCTCTTCATGATCCTCATTTGCACGAGCACAAGGTCCCACTATCAAAACATTCCATGAGCTCCCTTGTATCTATAATGAATGCATGATGATTAATTTAATGAACGCATGGTTAGTGACATAAGTTTCTGGATGTTCCCCCTTTCACATACTCTACCATGTGTTGTAATTACTTCAACAAGTAGTATGGTAAATTAATCAACTGCCTTGTCCTTAGGTGTGCCCACAATTGAAAGTGATAATTGAAAATAATCCCAAAACAACCCTCATAAGTAATGAATTTTTGGATGAAGAGGGATATGTCTTCCCAAGGGTGAGGAAGAGATGTTCTATCAAGACCCTTGTGCTTGGGCATCAATTCTTCTCCCTCCTATAAGAATATGGCCTTAGCTTTAGGATTGGTCACTTCCTTGATAACCATTGTTCTCCTATCCTAGACCACCATGTCACTTTTGCGATGACTTCTTCGGTAACAACAAGTATGAAGCCCTTGACCACAAAGTGTTCTTCAATGAAGGCTTGGGAAAATTCTAAAGTGACTAATTCACTGAAACCATGTAATTTTCAAAATAACTCAGCCATCCAGTCATTCAAAAAATTTCCAATGCTTCCAAATGTTGTAACAACACATTAGCAGAGTTAGATTCGTGTATGACCGCTACTCCACACATAACTGCTCACAAACACACTACTCAACTATGTTAGGAACCTGTTATTGAGCTGCTTTAAAGGACAAAAATTGTTTGTCATGGGAAAATGTCAAGGTGTTGGAATTATCAGTGGTTACTCCTCCTTATTACCAATTCAAAACTTTTAAATCAAAAGGAGTTTTTGAATGATTTCATTGATCTCTAGATGTAACGACACGAATAAGAAAGAAAAAAAAGTAATAACGATGAAGGAATATTGGAACTAATGGTGGCGGTTACATTGGTTTAATTGTAAAAAGTAATGGTGTCAGAACATTCTAATCATTCAGTATTATGGCAGGGTGAGGTATGCATTATTTGGATGAACAATTGGATTTCCTTGATCTGGCCTGATAAGGAAAGGAAGCACATGCTTAAGCAACTATCTGTGTAACAACAACTCCCTGAACCTTAATTAATCCAAATCAGTAAAGTAACTGAAATGTAATCATGTAACAATAAGCTTCAACAGACCATCCAAACTTGAAATAGCCCATCCATTAACCATTAAACTACCTCACCCGTAAGCATTGAATCCCTTAGCTCTTGACCCTTAATCCCTTAAACCCTAACCCCTAATCCTTTAAACCTTAATCTATGTACACCAAATCCCATAATCCTCAAAGCCCCTATCCACTTAACCCCCAACACATCAATTAATTAACTATTTAGGCACATCTGACGCTAAATCCAGGGCTAAAAAGGGAGTTAACTAAGGAGGTAATTTAGGTGCAAAAAAAGGAGCTAAATGTGGCACTATCACTGGTGTTATTTTTGGGGAAAATGATGGCACTGTTTCCAGCACTATTATTGCCTAATTTAGCACCTAAATTTTTTGGTTGGTGAAAGAAATGTCAAAAAAGTGCCATCTCGATAAATAGCACTGACTTTTTCAAAAAATTGGAGAAGAACACACTAAAACAGTCCTTGGAAGCAAAAAATGGAGTTAATAATAGGGGTTTGTTGTAGTGAATAACTCAACATCTCACTTAATAAGAGGTTTTGTGTGCTTAACATGCTCCTTCCCTTAAAAAAAATGGTGTCCTCAACACTTGGTTAATTGCAAGTGTTTCTATATGAATAACTCATATTTTCATGTCACCTCTTCCAATGGTAGGTTCTTCCATTTGATGAGGTACTCAATAATTTCTCCATTTCACAGTTATCTAATCCTTGTTTCAAGAATTTTTTTTGGATAGTAAAATAGTTTTAAGTGGTATCTTGTCACTAATTACATTTTTTAAGAAAGAAACATGGAAGACTAGATGTTCTATAGGTGAAGATAAAGGCAATGCAATTTATAAGCCACAGTGTCAATCCTTTGCAACACCTTGTAGCAACTGCTATATTTATGTGCTAATTTATTTTCCTTTCTTTGATTCTTGAGGGGCATCTATGTATATGGTTGTAGCCTAAAAAATACCCAATCCCCTACTTCAAATTCCCTTTCATTGTGATGTTGATATGCCTATTTTTCATCTTATTTTATGTTATAACCAAGTCATCCTTCAATAATTTGAGAACCTCTTGTTGGTGCCCTATGTAATATTCCATTGCTTGAACATTTGCAATCCATTTTAAGGATGATGTGATGGATGAAGGATGTTATTGATAAAATTTCATAAATGGGGACATTTTTTATGAAGTATGGGACAATTTGTTATACAATCATTCCACCAAAGAAAACCACTTGACCCATTATGTATATTTATCATATTCAAAGAAACATAGGTATCCTTATAAACATGTATTCACAATATTAGTTTGTCCATCGGATTGAGGATGGTAAGATGAGATGTGTGTCAACTGAGTACCCAACCAAGAAAATAATTCGGTCCAAAAATTTTCAATGAACATTGGATGTCTATCACTTACAATAATTTTTTAGAGTCTATGTAAATTTTGGATTGTTACCATGCATGTTATTGCCACACTTGATTTAAAATCTTACTTTATGGGCATACTTTTTCAGTCAATCTGCTACCACCATAATGACATTATTTTCTTCATATTTAGGTAAACATGTAATAAAATCCATTAAAACTTCTTCCTAATATTGTTTCAGTATAGTTAATGGTTGTAGGAGACCTGGGAATGTGATTGTCTCTCCCTTGTTTTGTTTCCAGACCACATATTTTGCCACAAAGTTTTGAACATTAGTTTTAAGAACTTCTTAGAAAAAATCCGTCTTGATCCTATAGTAAGTTTTCAAGGACCTTGAATGTCCTCCTATAGGATAAGTGTACAATTCCAAAGGGAACATTTGTTTGAGATGGTAATTCCACAACAGATCATTCTTCCACACAAATTTATCTAACGTACTTGATTCAAATTTAAATAGGAACATGGTAAATTAAAGATATAACCATACACACAGAGAAGTTGTGGAAATAAAACTCCATTTCATTAATATCAAAGAACTAAAATATGCTTACATACAAAATGGAAATAAACTAGCTCGGGCGATGGTAGCTTATCTCTGAGAAGAGATGTGGCAGCTACATGCCTCTGAACTATGTTACAGTGAGGCTTGAAGGCCTATTTATTATTGACAAACAATGGAAAACCCTAAACATCCAAAAAACTAACCCTAGGAGATGAAACGCCAAAGTATGGGCCCTGTTGGGTTAAGTTGGTACATCAACTTCCCCGGGTCGTAACTTTGGCATACGATCTTCGTTTGATGCACACAATACCTCATTAGAAAGATCTATTCAAGGAATAAAACTACTAACAATGAATACCAAGTTGAAAACACGTATTCAACACAATGGCTTTCCTAAAAACCATCGTTTAGGGCCTCAAAACAACTCCGGAAGTTGAAGACTTGAAAAACTGCCAAAAATGGTAAATTGTGCTACAATTAAGGAAACTGAACAATTGAAAGAAACAATGGTGGGGGTCCAAGTGGAATAGGTGGGTGACCACCAATATCAACCTAGATCATTCATTCCCCCTTAGGAAGCAATGGTCCCCATTGCGTTGAGTTAGTCCATGAGATGAGGAAACTTCTGCTGAACTTGGTCCCTAGTGAGCCACTTGCGCTGGTTAAAGAGTTGGCCTACTTTGACAAATCCATATAGTTGGATCCTTTTATGTTGGGTGTTCTTGATCTGTGTTTTCATGATCTGATCAGTTGTGGATTGTTCCATGTAGTTTGTGTTTAACTCTGTTGGTGTGATTTGTTCTGCAATGTCGGATGTGTCCAACAACGGTGGAAAGTAGGGCCGAAGGTGGTCCACATTGAACATTGGGTGCAGACCAAGGAATGGTGGAATACTAAGCCGGAAGGAATTGTCCCCTACTACCTTGGTGATGGTGTATGGCCCATATCGTAGCGGGCAAAGCTTGCGGTGGGGTCCAACGAGGCGCTCCTTATGAAAATGTAGCCAAACTTTTTCACCCACCTAGAACTTGTGTGGAACCCAATGCTGATCATGTCGTTGCTTGTACTTAGCATTGGCTCTATCCAATATGTCGGTGGACCTATTGGTGAATGTGATGAATGTGCTAAATGAAGATGTTTTCCTTCTCAGCTTCAAACTGGGGATGAGCCAAATCTGCATGAGTAGCTGCAAATGGTATGGCCACATCAATAGGACATAATGGTTGGAATCCAAACCCACCTGAAAAAGGTTGTGGCCAGTCGAGCTATGGAGAGCCGAGTTATAGATGTGTTGGACATAGGGGAGGCTCTCATCCCATGTGTGTCGAAGCTTTGAGTTATACATGTGCAAAATGTGTATGATCATCCTATTGATGACCTTTGTCTGGCCATCAGTTTGGGGATGGAAAGATGTGGATTTAGTGAGCTTGGTGTCCAACATCGACTAGAGACTGGACCAAAATTTACTGAGGAACCTATTGTCCCGATATGAGATGATAGACTGTGGGATCCAAAAGTGTACCCACACTCGTTCAAACAAGAGTTTAGCAGTGGCTTATGTTGTGATATTCTTCTTGCACGCTGCCATAATGGCCATCTTCGATAATTTGTTGATGACCACAAAAACACAATCGTTTCCATGCTTAGTAGAAGGAAGGCCTGACATGTAATCCATGGAGATGGATTCCCAAGGTCTACTAGGGATAGGCAGCGAAGTATAGAGGCCTTGCTTCTTGATGTTCAGTTTAGAAATAGCACAGTCAGTGCAAGATCTGATGTACTTCCTAATATCCTGTGTAAGATTCAACCAATAGAAATACTTATGTAGTATTTCCACTGTTTTCTCAACCCCGAAATTCCCAGCGACCCGATTGTAGTGCGCTTCCCAAATCATCTTGGCACGCTCGCTTGAAGGAACACAAAGGTGTCCCAGGTGGAATAACAATGCATCCTGGAGGTGAAAATATGGCACTTTCTAACCCTCCAAGTGCGTCTGGTATATGTGGCTGAGTTTTGGGTTGCTCTTATAGAGAAGTGGCCAATTAGAAGTCTCATGCCCACAAGAGTTGAGTATGGTGGTTAATGCCATGATCGAGGGTCTACTGAGGGAGTCTACAACATTATTGGTGTTTCCCTTCTTGTACTTGATATTCAAATGGAACTATTTCAGGTATGTGGACCACTTCTGATGGTGATCATTCTATAACTTCCCCTGCGTTTGTATGAACTTCAAGGGTTGGTGGTCTGTGTGGATGACTGTTTCCTCCTCCAAAATGTAATGCTTCCATT
Organism: Pinus taeda; assembly: GCA_000404065.3. NCBI lineage: Eukaryota > Viridiplantae > Streptophyta > Pinopsida > Pinales > Pinaceae > Pinus > Pinus taeda. Next base: position 20,518 of record APFE030486200.1, read on the forward strand.
GTCGGCAGGCCTGCACAATGGAATACATCTATTTGTCATAAGTGGGATACTTCCAAACTGTGTTTGAAAGTGTTTCACTATGATATGCCACTGGATGCCCCTATTGAGTAAGGATTGCCCTAATAGCATAGTCAGAGGCATCTGTCTCGATCTCAAATGGTTGTTGCAAGTCTGGTATGTGAGCACTAGTGCGGACCAGAGATGATGTTTCAACTTTTTGAATGCCTTATGTTGAGATTCAAACCAAAAGAATTTTACTTTCACTCCTCCCTTGGCGACTTGACTAAAGGGCCAAGTGATATGAGAGAACCCCAACACAAACCTGCAATAGAAATTAGCAAGACCCAGAAAGTTGCGGAGCTCTGTCTGAGTGTTTGGGAATGGCCAATCCTGAATGACTTAGATCTTGGCTGGATCCACATGCACCCCCCTTTCATCAATAATGTATCCCAGATATTGAACCTAATTCATGCCAAAAGTGCATTTCTCCAAATTGGCACGCAACTTGTGTTTCCACAGTTGTCGAAGAACTTGTCGGATGTGGTAGAGGTGCTCTTCCCAACTTTGGCTGAAGATCAAGATGTCATCCTAGTATACCACTAAAAATGAGTTGGTGAATGACTGCAAGATGTCATCCATTAGCCTCATGAAGGTTGCAGGGGCATTCGTCAACCCGAAAGGCATAACGAGCCATTCGAAAAGGCCCTCCTTGGCTTTGAAGGAAATCTTCCACAAATTGGAGGGTTTGATTGATACGTGGTGATATACAGACTTCAAGCCAATCTTGCTGAAATATTTCCCCACCTTGAGTTGGTCTAGAAGGTAATCAATCTATGGGATCGGGTACCTGTTCTGGACAGTGATCTTGTTTAGCACCTGATAGTCAATACAGAGTCTCCAATTTCCATCCTTCTTCTATTCCAACATGATTGGGCTCCCACAAGGTGATGAACTCAGTCGAATGTGACCTTTCTACAACAGCTCCTGAATCTGCCTCTTGATTTCGTCATTCTCCAAAATAGAGTGATGATAGATTGGTCCATTAGGCAACGATGCACTTGCGGTCACATCGATGGTGTGTTTGACTTGACAGTGAAGAGGCACCCTTGCAATGGAGGTGAAGATGTATATGTACTCCTCCACGACCTTGTCCATATTTTGTTTTCGTGCAGTGGGGCCCTATCTGGAGGTCATGGCCACTGTCTTCTTCTTTCCCTAAGGGTTTATCATCAGGAAAACAAATTTCCCAGTTTTGGAAATGAGCTTACTGCATTGTTTTGCAGTGACCAAAGAGATGGTGGTAGGAAATGCTACCTCCAGTATCATGTACAACTTATTTCCCAAGGTAACAATAACATTATGAGACCTTGACTCATACACAACATGTCGCTTCCATAGGTATGGTTGGCTTAATAATACCTCACAAACATCAAGAGGAGCAACTTCACATAATACCTCATCCGTGAAGGGCTTGACGCTATATGGAAGGCAACACTGTTGATTGACATGGAGATATCATCCTTGGTGAATCCACCTGATGGTGCACGGTTGTGGGTGTGTTTTGGTTGGTAAGCCCAACCGCTTCACGACCTCTACTTAAATGAGGTTCTTTTGGCTCCCACTGTCGATAATGAACTATAGCGAGGAACCCTTTACCCACATCTAGGAGTGGAAGAGGCACTCCCCCTCCTCTGGATCTTCGGTTTCCTCCTTTTGGATCTTCATGGTGGCAATGGTGGTGTTGGGCTCCACATAAATAATCTGATTCCCTTTGTCATTCCCCTTGTTGGGTTCTAACTTAGAATCGTAACATGCATCTGATTCATAAGCCTTCAGCTTGGCCACCAGTGACTGCTTGGCCCAACACTCATTTGTGTTGTGAGTGGAGCTCTTATGGAACTCATACCACTTTCCCATGTCCTTCTTCGACTTCGTGGTGTTGTTCTTTGCTTGTGGATTTGGCAGGTTGTCCTGGGCCACCTCACCTTTGATTTTTCCTTTGTTCTATGTTTGGGGGCACCTTTCCCTTGCTTCAGATTTGCAGATCCATAGTCTCGCTTTTTCTATTTAAGCTTATGTTAGATCTTGATAGCATATCGATACATCATGCCAAGCAAGGAGACGTTTAGGAACTCCATCTATCCCGGATGTACCTATGTAGGAAACCACGGTACTTGAGTACCAAATGTTTCTCAAAATCCTTGATACCCAACTTCATGCAAAGGATATGAAAAACATCGGTAAACTCCCGCATGTCTTGGTCCCTTCCCTATTGCAGTGTGGTCCACTTTATGTATTTATCCTCATATCTCCCCACAGGGTAGTACTGATCCTTGATGGCGTCCCCGAATGAATTCCAAGTGGGTGCGGTTAAAAATAGTGAGGGCGTGATTTCATCCTTCTGCTCATATTAGGTTTCCCACTAGTCCTTGACATGGGGGGCAACTTTGAGAAGAGAAAAACAATATTTTCTAGCTAGAAAAACCATGAACAAAAAAATATCCTTCTAGCATATTTAACTATTTATCTACAGCATTTGCATCTATTTGGCCCTCAAATATGGGAATGTCAAAGTTTACTTCTACCTTAAAAGGAGTGGCACCTCCAAAGTGCCTGTTAGATGTGGATGCATCGCCAATGGGCAATTGTTGAAGGATCTAGGAAAAATTATCCATCATCACATTCCTTTGTTTCTCAGGGGCCTCCTCGAGAAATATCTTCATAGGATCTCCTGCTCCTTCATATTTATTTTCTTCCCTCGTGGGTGACTATTAGGGTTTGCAAGGCCAGTGTTGCAAAGGTCAACCAGATCGAGCCCTAAATCCTTATACCCCGACCTCAATGGGGAAATGCAAAGAAGGGTCGAGAAATAGCATATCGCTCTGATACCACTGATCCGAATTTAAATAAGAACGCAAAAAATTACAGATATAACCATACACACAGAGATGCAGGGGAAATAAAACTTGATTTCATTAATATTAAAAAGCTGAAATATACTTACATACAAAATGGAAATAAACTAGCTCGGGCGATGCTAGTTTATCTCTGAGAAGATATGTGGTGGCTACATGCCTCTAAACTATGTTAAAATCAGGCTTGAAGGCCTATTTATTATTGAGAAACAATGGAAAATCCTAAACATCCAAAAGCCTAACCCTAGGAGATGAAACACCAAAATATGGGCCCTGTTGGAGTAAGATGGTACATCCTTCCTGGGGTCGTAACTTTGGCATACGATCTCAACTGCTAACAATGAATACCAAGTTAAATTCTCCTATTTTCGACTAGTGGTTTTCCCAAAAAAATGTCATTTAAGGCCTCAAAACGAATTCAGAAGTTCACGACCCGAAAAACTACCAAAAATAGTAAATTGTGATACAATTAGGGAAACTGAAAGAAACAACGGTGGGGGTCCAAATGGAATAGGTGGGTGGCCACCAATATCCAACTGGATCAGTACCTAGTCCTTTTTTAGTTGTTAAATGATCTTGCATACCTTCTAGTCTTACTCTCATTCTATCCTTGCTTCTTCCGCCCAATTATATTGTGGAATATAAATAACACATAGTAAACCATGTGTTTCTTCTTCTTTCCTTAAAAGTGCATCTTCCACCGTATTATATTTTCCCTTTTTGTAGATAATTTCAACATCATAACCTAACATCTTCGTAGCATAATTTTGTTTCTCTTCTAAAGATAAATTTTCCTCTAAAAGAACTTCAAACTATCATGATTTTTTTTTACTTTGAAGTGTCTTCATATTACGTAAGGGCACCATTTTTTTAACTATCTGGAGTATGGACAACATTTGTTTCTCATAAATGGGTTTGATCAAATTCTTTCTTTTAATTTGGTTTCTTAAAAAGGCAATGGGCCTCTCTTATTGCATTAAAATTGCACCAATGCCATGGCATGAGGCATCACACTCTACAACAAAGGTTTTAGTGAAGTCATATGTGGCCAAGATAGAGTTGTACACATATCCTCCTTAAGTTTTTCAAAGGATTTGGTTGCTTGTTAAGCTGGAAAATTATTCCTTCTTTAATAATGGTATTAGAGGCATTTTTATTTGACCATAATTCTTGAAAAACATGTAGTAATAGCCTATCAATATTAAGAATCCTCCAATCTTCTTCAAAATTTTGGGAATCGGCTATTAAATCATAGAATTTATTTTGTTAAGGTCTAGTATGACAACTTCATGAGATACAATATGACCCAAGTATTCCACTTCTTGAACCCTAAGGGCACACTTGGAAGGATTTTCATATAGTTTCTTCTCCTCCAATAGTTTTAAGACCCTATTAACATGTTGTACATGCTCTTCCTAATATTTTCTATACATTAGTCTGTCATCAAAAAATACTAGCACAAACTTTCTGAAGAATGGTTTGAAAATAGAATTCATCAAGCTTTGAAATGTTGAAGGTGCATTAGTAAGTCCAAATAGAATAAACAAAAACTCATCATGACCTTCATGTGTTCTAAAGGTTGTTTTGGGAATGTTTTCTTGCCTCATTATGATTTGATAATATCTCGAATAGAGATCCAACTTAGTAAACAAAAATGCTCTGTGAAATTCTTGTAATTGTTGAATGGTGTTTTCATTGATGTCAATACATAAATGAACGCTCTTAATATTTGTCTAGATTGCATCAAGTTGGAAGCTCCAATGGAAGGATGGATGGAAACCCTAGCTCTAGGATTTAGATTCCCCGGATGATGGCCATACCCCACATTTATTGGAGGTTTATGAAGAAGTATATCACTGAATTTACCTTGGACATCCTCTTCATTATACTCTCCTCGTCAAACTGATTCTGGTGGCATGTTGCACACCATGAGAAGCCTCACAGTTTGGGAGCTATGTCTATTTGAAGATGAAGGACCCATCATGTGGGAAAAAACCCACAAGGGAGATGATGTGGCACTCTATCATTGGTCAACATATTCTTCAAATCAAGGAAGTAGGTTATTCATCAAAAGTAAATGGATAAAATATTTCATGGAGGGTTTCCAAATTTAAATTTAAATTAAATACCAGTAAGGGTTTCGATACCAAACGTTTGGCTCCAGATATTCCAAATTCAAAATAAATATTTTTCTTCCTCCTAAAGTGGAGGTTGATTATCCTAAAAAAAATTCCCCAAAAATATATAAGGACCTTTATCTCCTTTGCAATATGTATGATTTGAACATATGATCAAAATAAATTTCTGATATTTTTGCGGCATTTGAAAATTTGTGGAGGAGGTCGAATATTGAGAATGCTCTAGATTAATTTCATTTTGTGCAGGAAGGTTCTGATTTGTCTCGGCTCAACAAATAATTTTAAAAGTAGATCTTTTGTTCCTATTCGTAGGTGTATCTCGCTAGAAAAATGTTAAAATGACAACAAGAAATCCTAATTTAATTTGTCCTTTAATTAAATTAGGAATTAAATCAAAATTCTATTCTCATAGCAACTTGTAGTAGTTAATTGAGTTCTTGACTTAGTTGGCTCAGTAAACTTGAGTTGGAATTCTATCTAGAGTCATGTAGAGTGGTTCCTAAATTTTAGAGAGTTGTAATTAAGTAATTTATTCTAACTGAGTTATATTTAGTTAAACTAGTTCAAACAGTTGGAGGAACTAGTAGGAGGTCTAGTAGTGGGGATTAGGTTCAATTCATCTTCACTACTCCACCAGTTAACTGAAGATACACTCATAACTAACTCATGCTGTCAGTTCAGAGGAAGATCCAATTGACATTAGAGTTCAGGGGCAGTGTACTATCAGTTGTATAATTTTCCAATTTGTATAGATGGTGCATGAAATCAATAGAAGGCCTATGATGGATTGCACAAGGAAGTAGGGGCTTGGTAGGCAACAAATTTGGGTAAGTATTGGATTGAGTTGGTATATGAAGCAGAGAGATAAATTGTACTTGTGAAGGAATTTTTCAGGTTAAACAAGCATTTTATTTTCTTACTAGATCTTCTTGTTAATGCAATATAGATAGTCAGGGTTTTGAGTAGTTCATTTCCCAAGAAAAATATTGTGTTATGTGCGATTGGAATTATTCCTTTTTTGCTTAGTGCTTTCATCGATCAATTTTGGTTTCCGTTGATGAGTAGAGTAGATTCTTCTCTTATGGTTTAGTATATCACATAAGTTGTTCAATCTACAAGTAAAAATCTACATGGTATCGGCATTGAAGACATTATAGAAGAGGAGAATTCAAGTTTGTTGTGCAAGTGAAATCGAATTTGTAGGTTCATACTTCAGAGTCAATAGTATGTCATTCTATGATTTGAGACTTAAGTATGTCATGGAGGGTAGATCGAATCACATCGCTTGGAAGGACATGATGGAGGCAGTGTTGGAATAAAACGGGCTGAAGGAATTCATAGCTCATGATATTCTGAAGCCTCCAACATATAATGCTAAAGATCTGGTTGAATGAAGAAAGTGTGTGGAAAAGTGAGAAGTATTATCCTAGAAGGAGTTCGAGATCACATTGTCTCGAATCTCCATAGTAAGGAAACTCCATTTGCAATGTGGAAGGAATTGATGGACCTACTACAAAATAGCAGTGACCATAGGAAGATGGCACTGAAGGACAAACTCAGAAAGATCAAGATGGAGAAGGGCGACTCAATTCCAAAGTACTTGACCAAGTTCACCCAATGTAGGTATGAGTTTGGAAGTGTCAGGATTACTATTGTTGAAGACGATCTCGTGAGCCTAGAACTTCTAGGATTTCCCAAGAGCTGGTACAGTTACCAGGACTCAGTTAATGGGAGAGTTAAGTTACCAGAGTGGGAGTGGTTGTGGTCCGACTTGGTACAGGAAGAGATTTGGCGGAACACTAGAGACAAATCCTCATTAAAGCATGATGATGAGGAGAATTGTGCCTTAGATGGTAATGCAAAGAAAGGGAAAGGGAATTCTTCCCATTCCAGATCAAATTCTTGTCATGGAGGGAAGAAGAAGGACATGTCAAAAGTCAAATGCTTTTACTTTCACGAGCTGGGACACTTTTCCACAAAGTGTCCACTCAAGAAGGTCAGTAAGAAGCCCTCAACAAGAGCAGCAAGTGAAGCTCTTGCTTCACAGTTTGAACTGGACTTTACCCACATCGCTTGTATGGTGTCATAGATGATGGGTAGTGTATGGTACCTGGACAGTTGAGCTTCTTTCCACATGACCGGTAACAAAGAGCTCTTTCGTAACTTGGAGGAGAAGGATCTTCAGATGCATATCGAGATGGGTGATCATGGAAGGTATAGCGCTACTAGCATCGGTACAGTTACCTTTCAGAGGGAGTCAGGTTCTCCCTTCACTTTATGAGATGTTATGTATGTTCCTAGTTTGAAGAAGAAATTGGTATGTGTTGCCATGTTGGAGGATAGAGGATATGATGTATTATTTAGTAAGGGAAAGGTGTTCCTTCATCACATAGCCACAAGACAAGTGAAGAGGATAGGGGTTTGAGTGAAGAACCTCTACATGTTGGAGGTAGAATATTTTGTTGCATTGAGCACTAAAGCAGAGAAGGTGCAGAGCTAAGACATCAGTGAGTTGTGGCATAGGAGATTGGGTCACTTGCACCATGGCACTTTAAAGAACATGTAGTAAATTTCTACCGGTTTTCCCAAGGGTACACTAGAGCAGGTAGACACATGCAAAGAGTGTACATTGGGAAAGTACACCAAAGCTTCCTTTCATGACAAAGGCAGTCGAGCACAAGCGATCCTTGATCGTGTTCACTCAGATGTGTGTGGACCATTCTCAACATCATCCATGACCAAACACACGTATTATGTGATATTTGTTGATGATTTTTCTCGTAAGTGTTGGATATTCTTCATGCAGAAGAAAGATCAGAGTTTTGTTAAGCTTTGTGAATTTAAAGCAATTGTTGAGAAAGATACTAGAAAGAAAGTTAAAGCTCTCAGGAGTGATAATGGTGGAGAGTATGTTTTGAATGAGTTAAAAAACTTTTATGCATTAGAAGGCATTCGATGGGAGTTGATAGCACCTCACAACCCACAATAGAATGGGGTGGCTAAAAGGAAGAACAAGAGTATTATGGGAGTGGCACAGGCGATGTTACATGATCAGGGCCTACCATTACACTTGTGGGTTGAGGCATGCAACACAACTATTTATTTGTAGAACATAAGCCCTCATCGAATTCTCGGGATGAGTACAATGGAAGAGGATTTTTCAGGGAAGAAACTAGATGTGGCACACTTTAGGATTTTTGGTTCATCAGTCTACTGCCATGTAACCAAACATGCACGGAAAAATCTTGAACCAACAGAAGAGTTGGGCATATTTGTGGGGTACACTAATGCACCTCACAACTATCAGGTGTACCTTCCAACCAACAGGATGATAGTGGTTCACAAAGATGTAAAATTCGATGAAGAGAAGACCATGATATGTTCCCTTGAGAAGGAGATTCATCTACACGCGGTTGAGGAGCTCTTAGCTCCAAAGGAGGAATCTTAGGATGATGTGGAGCAAACACATGTAGAGGAGTAGGGAGTGGAGACACCCACTCATGCAGAGTCTTCCAGAGATGGGAGAAATCGCACCATATAAGCTGACAGGTTATTGCATGATGCTAGAGAGAATGTGGGAGCACCAACATCAAAACGTTGGAAGAAGAGGTCATCTGAGAGGTAAACTAGCTACATGGCTCTGATGAGCGGATGTGTAGAGATTAAGCCATCTTATTTTGAGGAAGTAGTGCAACAACCCGTTTGGGTTGATGCCATGGTTGAGGGCTATGACTCCATTGTCAGGAACAATGTTTTGGATGTGCTCCCAAGACTGGCAAACAAGTCAGTGGTGAGATCCAGATAGATTTACAAGGCAAATAAAGCAGTAGATGGTAGTGGGGAGAAACATAAGGCCATGATTGTGGCCACAGGGTTTTCTCAGGTGGAAGGGATTGGTTACCATGAGACTTTTTCTCATGTAGAAAGGTACTCATCAATCATATCCATTCTAGCATTGTCAGCGCAGATGGGATGGAAGATACATTAGATGAATGTAAAGACAGCATTTCTCAATGATATGATTGAGGAAGAGGTGTATATTGAGCAGGCTGAAGGATTTGAGACCTTCAACAGAGAGTCGCATGTGTGCAGAATCAAGCGAGCATTATATGGAATGAAACATGCACGCTATGCTTGGTACACCGGGATCAATAGCTATTTCACTGGGTTGGGCTTCACCAAAAGTGAAGCAGATGTGAACCTTTACAATATTGTGGTTGAAGGTAAATTATTGATTAGTGTTTTATATGTCAATGATTTTATTCTGACAGATGATGATAAGTTAATCAAGTCTTGCAAAGAGGATCTTGCAAGAGATTTCGAAATGAAGGACTTGGGGCTCATGCACTACTTTCTGGGGATGGAAGTATGGCAAGGTGATGAGGAACTATTTGTCTCTCAGGGTAAGTATGCCAATGAGATATTCAAGAAGTTCCACATGGACAGTAATAAACCCATGGAGACTCCTCTAGCTAGTAACTAGAGGAAGGAAGACGCTACTTCCGATGAAGTAGTGGAGGCTACTATTTACAAGCAGCCTGTGGATTCACTCATGTATTTGGTGAACACATGACCGAACATGTGTTATGCAGTTAACTAGCTTAGTCAAGCAATGGTTAAGCCGACCAAGATGTATTGGAAAGAAACCAAACATGTGTTGAGATACCTTAGACACACTACTCAGTTTTGTCTTTGGTACATACGGACAGAGGGAGTGAAGCTTCGAGGCTTCACCAATGCAGATTGGGCATGGAGTCCATCCATCAGGAAGAGCACATCAGGTGGGATATTCAGTATTGGGTCAGCAATTGTTTCTTGGTACAACAAGAAACAAAGATCAGTTGCACTCAGTTCAATAGAAGCAGAGTACATGGATGCTAGTCAAGTAGCTTGTGAGGTTATCTAGATGAGGAAGATTCTTGTTGGTTTGTTTGGTTAGTAGATGGATCCAACTATGATTTATTGTGACAATCAGAGTTGTATCAAACTCTCTAAGAATCCAATTTTCATGATCGGTCCAAGCATATTGAAATCTGGTATCATCATCTTCGAGATTGTGTGCAAAGGAGAATTGTGTTGTTGGAGAACATTCCACAGAGGAGCAAGATGCATATATTTTGACAAATGCTTTGTCAAGATGCAAATTCTAGTTTCACAGAGGCAGGATCGGGTTAGCAGATAATCTCTTCCTTGTTGAGAGGGAGTGTTAAAAATAACAACAACAAATCCTAATTTAATTTGTCCTTGAATTAAATTAGGAATTAAATCAAAATTCTATTCTCATAGCAACTTGTAATAGTTAACTAATTTAATTTGTCTTAGTTGGCTTAGGAAATTCGAATTGGAAGTCTATCTAGAGTCATGTAGAGTGATCCTTAAATTTTAGGGGCCTAGGTTGAGTTCTTTTGAGTTGTAATCAATTAACTCAATCTAACTGAGTTATAGTCAATTAAACTAGTTCCAACTGTTGGAGAAACTAGTAGGAGGTCTAGTAGTGGGGACAAGCACTAGTGCAACTTGACTGCTCCACCAGTTAACTAAAGATTCACTCATAAATAACTCATGCATGTCAAGTCAGAGGAAGACCAGTTGAGATTATAGTTCAGGGACAATGTACTATCAATTGTATAATTTTCCGAATTGTACAGATGGTGTGTGCAATCAATTGAGGACCTATGATGGATTGCGCAGCTATGGAGAGAGAATTTCCCAATTAAATATGGGCTAGTTCCCTCAGGAATTGTGCAAGGAAGTAGGGGCTTAATAGGCAACATATTTGGCTAAGTGTTGGATTTAGCTGGTTTTTGAAGCAGAGAGATAGATTGTACTTGTGCAGGAATTGTTCGAGTTGAACAAGCATTGTATTTTCTTCTCAAACCTTCTGGTTAATGCAATATAGATAGTCGAGGTTTTGAGAATTTTCTTTCCCCAGAGAAATATTATGTTTTGTGCAATTGATATTCTTCCTTTTCTTCTTATTGTTTTCATCGATCAATTTTGGTTTTTGGTGAAGAGTAGAGTACTTTCTTGTCTTGTGTTTTAGCATATCACATAAGTTATTGAATCTACAAGTAAAAATCTACAAATATTTCGAAGCTTGTCCTTCAGTGCGAGCTTCATGTGGTCACTATTGTTCTGGAACAAATCTATCAAGGCCTTCCACATTGCATATGGAGTCTCTTTCTACAGGAGATTCAAGGCAATAGTGTCTCGAACTCCCTCCAAAATGATCCTCCTTGCCTTTGCTACACACTTCTTCCATTCTGCTAGATATTAAGCATCAAATGTTGGAGGCTTTGAGATATCATTATGTACAAATTCCTTTAACACATTATCTTCCAACACTCACTCCATATTGTCCTTCCAAGCAACATAATTCGAGCTACCCTCAAGGGCATACTTGAGTCTTAGTCCATAGAAATTCATCCTGCTGGTCTGAAGAATTGATCCTACAAATTCGATCCACCTGCAAAGCCAACTTCAAACTCTCTTCTCTACTGTGGTTCCTACTCTGATGCCATATGGAAATTTAATGTGTAGATTCAAAACTTCTCATGAAATTTACTAGATCACAAGACTTGAAGATACTCTAGTTATCTACAGAAAACAAATCAAGATCGAGAACACAAATAATTAACATGCATCAAGATTCAACACACATACATAAATATTTATCTAGGGGAAATCAACTACTCAAAACCCCTTACTATATGTATTGCATTAATGAAAAAATATAGATGAAATACAATGTTTGCTCAAGCCTGAGCAACCTTTGAACTAGTATTATCTATTTCACTGCCTCACAGACTGACTCGAGCCAATACTTAGCCAATTTCTCAACCTGCCAAGCTCCTATTTCCTTGTGCTATTTGATGAGGAATTAACCCCTATTAATTAGGGAAATTATTCATTTAGAATTACGTAATTCCTTTAGGCCCTTCTTTGACTACATGCACCACTTGTACAACTTGGAAAATTCTACAACTAATAGTACACTTCCCTTGAACTCCAATCTCAACTAAGTAACTCGAATTCTATGCATGAATGAGTTAATTTAGGCTAATTGATATGTTTGATTGGATGATCACTCAGTGTGAAAAAAGTTACACACCCTTGATTGAACCTGCACTAGTTCTACTAACAATGAGAACTAGTTACACTGATAATAACTCAAATTAACTTAAATAGATTGCTACAAATTAGTAATCAATCATGTAGAACTAAACTTAAGTGTCTCCAACTTGAATTTATTGAGTTAATTCAGTGACAAGACCCATGACACCTCAGTTAACTACCTCCAAGTATTCTGCTGAAATTGAAATTGAAATTTCTCTCAATTTAATCTAGGCAAAATTAAATTAGGATTTTCTTGTTTCATTTTCAACACTTATAAAGTAACATGCGTTGTATTCAAAACCTTATAAAATCACACATTATCTCTGTTACACAGTAAAATGTCACTGCCATCATGTCAGTCTCCCTACTGTGCTATAACCCACATTCACCTATACTCATGCTCCTCAAAATGGCTAAAAAACCCTCTTTGCCTAAGTTAAATGAATCATCGCGTCTGTTAATAAAATAACCGCGCTGACAGGCAGAGGTCAGTGTTGCTGTTGCGATGCCAGCGCGGAAGCACACGTCTTTTCTGCGTTGGTCCCATTTTACGAACAGCGCACCCTCCGTTTGTCCTGTTGAGCGCTGACCAGAACTCCTCTGTAGCTGGTCTGTGATGTCAGCGCGCCAACCCAGTGTCTCACCCGCGCTGATCCTGTTTGGGCGAATTTGTTCTAACAACCAGCCTTCCAGATCCCTCCAGACTTGGTTGTTAGCATTGTTGAGGTCGCCATCCTTTCTCTGGCATGTCTGTTCGACTGACCATCCACTTATCTTGGGGGAAAGCTCATTCTTTACCTATTCATGGAGACTCCTTCTCCTTTATAAGCCTCCTCCATTGCCCATGAGCAGCTAGTTTGGAACATATAGACTTTGATTGAGGAATTCTTGGTGCATTAGTGCTGCTCTTTGTAGGCACTTGGTGTGTTGTGTGAGGATTGCTTTGAGCTTGAGGAAGGTCATGAGCTTGTTGCCTTGTATGTGAGAGAGAGACCTCTTTGACTTGGGAGATTGCTTCAAAGGTGAATGCTTGGAAGACATGCTGGCTGGACCCTCTAGAGAAGGACTCAGCGTCAGGACTTCGGTTGTACCTTACTCTATTTTCTGATTAATAAAGATAGATGACTGCTCTTATGGTTCCATTTCCATTTGTCCTATGAACGATTAATGCAAATTGTATCCTTCCTGACTCATACATAGTTGTTGTTAGTAGATTTTATGCTCTTGTTTGCCTTCTCTTTGCTTGTGCAGGTGTTCGTCCGCGAGGATAGCGGGGAATTGTGATCGGCTGGAGCGAAGAAGTGAGAGGATTATCTCTTCGACAAACATAGCGTTGGAATCCAAGTAGGTTACTCTTACCCACTTGTTAATTACAACTAGGAACCTGCGGTGTAGCATTGTTTGATTGTTGCTAGACCCCTGTTGGGCTAGTAGGGATCGCCTCTATCCGTAGAGGGGATTTACCTCTCCAACAATTTGGGGACTCCACTAGGGAGCTTGCTTGTCTCTTTGTGTGTCACCTTTGTTCTGATTATTGCTCCTTTGTCAAAGTTTTGGAGATTGTTTTGCTGTTGGTTTGTTTCTGGGTTCGTCCTAAGGACTACCTTAATTGCCTTGAAAACCTTTTGTTTTGGTTTGGAAGTTTTTGTTCAAATTTATTTGCTTTTCAGCCTCAACGCGTTTTATTTTAAAACAGCTGCGCTGACATCGCATCCTGTCTTCTTTGTTGTCTCTGTCATCGCGCTTGTATATTCAGACAGTTGCGCTGACCTGGTTTTTCAGGCCAGCGCCCTTTATTCGTGTCCTTCCGCGCTGACAGCGCAAAGTTGCTACAGACACTTTTCTGTCATCGCCTTGTTGCTGTAGGGTCACCCGCGCTGATCCTGTAAAAATTCTTTTTGTCCAAATTGACCTACTGAACCTCTTGGTTTTGGCTTTCTCCTGCTTTTTCTACTTGGCTTTTGGCTTGATAACTTTGTTTGAACTGTGACTCGATTGCTTGCGAGGCCTCGTTCCACGAGAGCTCGTTTATCGCTTGTTTTCGGTTTGTGCAAAGCCTTCCTTTTTGCTCTTGCTGCTTGGTTTATGTTTTGTCTTGACTTTTTGCAAATACTGAAGCATGTCAGACCGTCGTTTGTCTGGTCGTGGACTCTCATCCTTCGGGTGTTCGCTTATCTCCATTGATTTCACACTCAAACCCTAGGGCATCTAGTGGTCGTGTGTGTCTAGCCTCCCGTCCGGGATTTGGTGTTCTTGGTTGGCCAGCCAACTTCGTTCTTGTCTTCGCGATTGTTTGGTGATTGTTGAAAGTGATTGATTGTGTTCCAAGCGGTTTGCTTTCCTCCGTTGAATTCCTCATTGTCTTCTTGAGCTTAGATTACGATAGCTCATAAGCCTTCGTTTTCCTTTGATTTGGGAAACTGGTTTTAGTGACTTGGGAATTGTCTTGTGTGTGCATTGAGTGATTTAGTTTTTCACTTAGTGTTGCTATCTCTCTAATTCATTTGAAAAGAACTTTTATGTCATTGAAAAAGTAGAGCAAACTAGTATCTTTTGCATTAATAGTTGAAAGGAAAAGAGCATTTCGTTATTCTGTGTTTTCAAAAGAAAAATTTCATTTCCTTGCTGTTAGTTGCATTAGGTTGCGTGATTGCTTGAAGTCGTTTTGTTTGTTTGAAAGATTCTTAACTCTCTTCTAGCTAGAATTCATCGAACAAAATGATGATCTTTGGCATATAGTTGCATTTAGGTGTTTTGAGAGATCATACGGTAGGACCTCAAACTCAAACCTAATTCAAGATCAACTGTAAAATAAACCAAATTTATCTAAAAACGCAATGGAACTTAACGAAAACATCTAGAGGTCTAGGCTAGAGACGTGTTCCGGCGTCGTTAAACCTAGTAGCTTAACGTTGAGTGGTTGGGTGATTCCTCCACGGTGAGACGATAAGTGCTAGCACGGATTGGGCTCCCACGTACCGTCGCGTATAAATGGGGAGACTCCATTAGGCTTGCATCTTTATCCATAGGAAGCCGAGTCGGCCGCCTTGTAAACCGTAACGCACAGAACACAGCATTCGGGAAGATTGACTGCAGTACGGGAAGTCCTTGGTTCTCATATGACTCCCAAGCTGGATAAGCAGTCATACGACACGCTTGCAAAACCTTTCGCCTAGAAATCCCACAGCATAACCTTACTTCCAACTGTTAGCTCAAAAAGTATCTCTCTCACACTAGCTTGTTTGCTCTTTTGCTTTGTCTTCCAAAAAACTAGCCTGTTCATTATGGGGAGACAGGCTTTTATAGATAAAGGGAGAGGAGATATACAATGTATGTGGACACATTCTGAGTTTTGGTAATGTCTCATAATAGCCATTGCCTTGGATAGAAAAGCCGAAACCCGGATGCTTTTGTGGGCTTTTTCCTTCAGGGAACTGAGTGAATCGCAAGGGAAAAA
>APFE030486217.1:10428-21266 GCA_000404065.3 Pinus taeda
GATTGGACGACTTTCGAAAGCAATGGGTCTTTCTTCTTGCATTAAAACAACACCAATTCCATTTCCTAAGGCATCACATTCCACAATAAAGGTTTTTGTAAAGTCCGGTGTAGCTAAGACTGATGCTTGGCACATTGCCTCTTTAAGATATTCAAAGGCCTTTGTTTCTTCTCGAGTACATGAAAATGCATCTTTCTTCAATAATTTTGTTAGAGGTGCTTCTATTCTACCATAATTCTTAACAAACTTGTGATAATACCATGTGAACCCGAGAAATCCTCGTAGATGCTTTATGGATGTGGGTATTTTCCATTCCTTAATGGTTTTACTTTTTCTAGGGTCCACCTTAACACCTTCATGAGATACCATATGACCCAAATATTCCACCTCTTGTACTCCAAAGAAACATTTGGAGCTTTTGCATATAATTGTTTCTCCTCTAATAGTTTTTTCACCCTGTCAACATGTTGAACATGATCCTTCCAAGACTTGTTGTAGATTAGTATATCATCAAAAAATACCAACACAAGTTTTCTAAAGAAGGGTTTGAAAATAGAATTCATCAAACCTTGAAATGTAGAAGGTGCATGGGTAAGGCCAAAAGACATGACCAAAAATTCATAATGACCCTCATGAATTCTAAATGTTATTTTTGGAATTCTTCAGTCTTCATTCTAATTTGATGATATCATGAACGAAGATCCAACTTGGTGAAGTAAATTGATCCATGCAATCCATCCAATAATTCATCAATGACAGGAATAGGAAATTTATATTTAATATTGAGCTTGTTGAGCTACCTATAATCTGGACACATGTGCCATGATCCATCCTTCTTGTGAACTAATACTACTGGAGCACAGAAAGAACTTTGACTAGGTTGAATTATACCAACCTCTAGCATTTCTGCAACCATACATTCAATTTCACTCTTTTGGGCATAGAGATATCTGTAAGGCCTGATGTTTGGATGAACACTTCTTGGAATCAAATGAATAGCATGATCATGATCACAAATAGGTGGGAGGCCTTTGGGAGTCTCAAATACCTTGGAATGATTGTCCAAGGCTTTTTGGAGATCTAGAGAAATAGATGATTTCGATGCAGGAACCTCTAGTGAACATAATTGTGAAATTATGCCTCGTTGTTCTTTCTTTAGAAATTTTTTCATTCCGTTAGAGCTAATTATCCTTCCCGGTTTCCCTGTGATACCCCTTAATTCAACTTCCTTTCCTTCTGAAGAAAATTTCATGAAAATTAAAAGATATTGTACCCAAGAATTGTAGCCATTTGACTCCTAGTACAACATCAACACCACCCATTGGCATGGAAAGCATTGGGTTATTCAATACATATTCTCCCATGGATAGCTTGATATTATGGCACTTTCCTAAGCAAGTTATGGTTCCTCCACTTGCAACCATCACTTGACACTCTAGTGCTGGATATAGGAAGAAATTCAATTCCTTGGCTATATTACAATGAATCAAATTATGGGTACTGCCCGAATCAATCAACACTATTACATTTTTCTTCTTGATATGCCCTTCTATCTTGATAGTTTGAGGAGTTGTAATTCCAGCCAATGCATTACAAGATATGGTTGGATTCATTTCTTATTTCTCTAGGGTTTGTTCCTGGTGTATATCCTCTTCTTTTTACATTTATTCTTCCTTTTCTTCCTCTTCTTCACAATCTATGTAAAATATTTTCTTCTCAGCACACTTATGACATTTAGTGTATTTTCTATTACAACTGTAACAAAGCCCTTTTGCTCTTTTTTCTTCCAATTTTTGTGGTGTCAACCTTGTAAGTTGTGGATGGCTAGGGGCAACAACACTTCCATCTTTATGATTTTGAGTGGTAGGCTTCATTGTTGCAATAATTTTGCTTTCCATTTTTCTTGCTTACCTAAATGCCTTCTCTAATAAATCGGGTTCCCAAAGGCGAACCTCATGTTGGATGTTATCCTTTAGGTCCTTATGTACACATCAATCATATGCTCCTCTGGAATATCTTTTACCCTTATATTAAATTTTTTGAAGTCCTCAATGTGCTCCATCATTGAACCCTTTTGTTTGAGATTTATCAATTGGCTAAAAAGGTGTTGCTTTTTGTATCCTCATAATGTGTTATCATTTCATCCATAAAAATAGCCCAAGTGACAATTTGTTTATGAGAGAAAAGTCATCGATACCATACAAACTTGGTTCCAAATATAAAGTTGTAATGCATACATTTTGTGTGTTTTGGACATTATGGAGATTGAAAAACTGCTCCATATATAGTATCCATGTTGCAGGATCCTTGTCATCAAACTTCCTCATATCGATCTTTGAAACATGGTGGTTCTTCGATCCAATGTTTAGTCTATGAAATCATGATTAACATTTATTTTGTTCTCATCATGTGTTTCCTTTACTACCCTTTCACCATTAGTGTGCATTTCTTGTAGAAGTTTTGTCAAATCTTCCATGTTAGCTTCCACGCCTTTCTTTAAATCATTCATCTTAACTTCCATGCCATCCATCTTAGCTTCCACGTCATTCATCTTAGCTTCTACGACTTTCTTTAAAAAATCCATCTTAGCTTCTGTTATCACTCAGAATTTTCTCAAGGTTAAAGAAAGAAAATTCTGAGGTAACCACAAACCAATCTTTTAGACTTAGGTGCTAGCCAACCTCAGTCCAGAGAGGGCTCTCTCTTTATAATTTAACTTTGTTTTGGATGGAATTTTAGGCTAGTCCTTAGTGCTCATAAGGTTTTGATTTTGGTTGGGTGGTGGGATTCTAGGAACAAATGGATAAAACAAGGCCTTCAAGCCATTGGGGTATGGAATCAATCAATGGATGGCTTCACTGGATCAGATCAATCACTAAAGGAGGAGTTTGCAGGGCAAGCTAGCAAAGAAAAAGGCAAATCTATAGGTTTAGATAGGTGAGGTAGTCCTAACCAGGGTGAAACGACAATGAAGAATCCTTAGACAAGATCAAGATTAAGAGTAGGAGGAGATCAGTAGCAAAGGGAAATTAAGAATCCTTTACTATGGACCTTAGGGGGTAAACTACGAAAGTAACGGAGCAATTAAGAATTCCCAAACTAAGATAGTTTAGTAGAAAACATTGAGAATGTAAACAGTCAACACAGAGAGATTTTAAAGCTAATTCTGAAATATCATTCCTAGTTTACCATTCAAATTTCATAGAAGCACATGTGATTATTTATAAACATGAAGAGAAAGCAATAAAAAACATGAGAGATAATACTTATTTGATTTCTGTGGTGCACAAGAATCTTGTGAAATGTCTTTACTTTATTCCTTGATCCAGCAAGCCAATCCAATCTTAATACAATAGCTCCTTAACTTGAGAAGAAAATGTCTAAAGAAATGTCTTTGAATCCACCCCAAATACTTCAAATTAAGAAGTATTTATACAAATTCTAAACTGAAATATCTTGAAAAAATATCAAGATTGGTTTTGCAAATATCTCAAATTGCTTTACATTAATAGAACCTAAATAAAGGACACTCAAAACTAATGAATCTATTTGGCACTATATTTATTGATTGAGGGTGAATAAGAAGAGAAATTTTAATTTGATAGCAATTCTTAATTGATGATGAGGCTTCCAAGTCACTCACTGCCTCCTTCCTTTGTGCATTCTGCCCTAGAAATTCTGCAAAATTGGGGTCCAGTGATACCTTTGTATATCTCAATCCGAGATATATACGTAAAACATGAAAGAGGTTATATAAGAATGTTTTTGAGATAAACCTCTCTCATTTTCCCAAAATTATGCTCCAGTTGTTCACAATATTCTCGGTAAAATTATGTCTAAAACAGGACTTTACACAGTCCAAAACATAAGCTGTGAAGACATTCACTTATATCCCTTTTGGTAATACCTGTGTAAAAAGTGAAATAGGTTTTTGTAGATTGGACTTTTATGAACAACAACCTCCTCTAGTTTCTAAAAATACATCTTGGATTTTCCATAATATTTTCTGTAAAACTTTGACTTAAATAGGAAATTTCTTAAGAATGTACCATTTCTGCTCTGATTTTATCTTTTAACCTTAAATTTCTTTTAACTGTTTTTTCACTTTTACTTTGGATCAACTTCATTTTTGCTGGTGAAAGTGTTTTCATCTCTGTTTAACCTTTACTACCTCCATGTTTACTTTTACTGTTTACTTTTACCTTTTACTTTTACTGCTTTGTTTTTTCATCTATCTTCACTTTGACATGAATTTGTATGCTTTGTAACTATCTTCCCTATTGTTTGTCTTCATGATAGCTACTTTACTTGACTTGGTATTAAATCTGATACACTTTAACCCTGATACACTTTGACTATGATGAATTGTCACCATTCCCACTGTGTTTTTACCTTCCACTATATATTTTTTACTATTTACTATGTATTTCGTTAGTAAATTCTTTTATTTTTGTGTATATCAGTATCAGGTAGTGGATATAGGTTAAGTCCATGCATATTTTGTTCACTTGTCTTGTAACTGTATTCTCTGTCTGGTTGCTCTATTTTGACTGTCAATGCTCTGTGTAGTTGTCTTCTTCCTTGTTTCCTTATATAATTGTGTTCATCCTTTGAGCACAAGTTCTGAATGAGGTTTTTTGTTGATTCTTGGAATAAACTAGTTCTATGACTAGTATCAGAACTTTTAATCCAAGCTCTGATCTTAGTTTGATACCCTGGAAAAATTCAATATTATTTAAGAGAACACAGGTCTTCACTAAGGGCGCGTGATGGCTCGCTGGCACAGGGATGACTGGGAAAGGGGTCGCAATAGAGTTTTGGGCGGAAAACAAATGGTGAAATCATTTTGCAGAGATTTAGGGAGGCGCTAGAGGGTTTCATAGGTTTACATAGTTAGCGAGTGAAAATCATGAAAACACAGGTTTTCACGTTATAAGGTTTAATGGGCAGAATTTCGAAATATGGCACGAAAGTCAATTAAATGAATGGATGGGCAGTTTATCGAAATGGAGGGGAAGAGGTATTGAATGGTCATTGCACCGCTTATGAGGCATGGGCGGTTTTGAGGGAAGGCCACCCGATTCCACTCATTGGGCGCCACATAGCACCGGGGGCCTAAGGGAAAACAACCATATCGGGCGGGTAAAGGTCGGACATCGGAGGCTGCCTGATATGATCATCCACCATTGGATCAAAGGAAGTCAATCGTATGGTGATCGAGGTGGAGCTTGACATGAAGTTTAATGAAGGGGCTCGACAAAGGTTTAAGAGCGGCGGGATTAAGTTAATCAATAGATTATGGCAGATTAAGGATGTCAAGGGTGATTTTATTGGCAAGGTTTATTATTAATTAACTGCAGATCGGTTAATTAATATTTTTATTTGGGTAGGGGTTTTTTAAAGTTTATATTTCAAACCTTTTGGGGGCGGGGTATTAATAAAAGGGTTTTTGCTATATAACTATACAGTAAGGGTTACTCACTTTAGAGAATTAATAATTATAAAGTTAGAAATTAATATGGAAATGAAAACGCTAAAGTATAATGTATCTGCTTTATTTTATTTTTGTAAACACATTATACTTAGGCTTGAAGTGTTTTTCTGGGTTTTTGAGAAAAAAGGGGTCTTTTCATGGGGGATGATCACTTTTTCTAGGATAACAAGGTCTTATCCTTAGAGAAAGGGGTTTATTAGGGGAAAATGACTTTTCCTTAGGGAAATGATGTTTTTACTTAGGAAAAGGGATTTGTTGGGGAATATGAGTGAATTGAAGGGGGTTAATGTTCATGAGGGCACTTTTAGTACTTAGGACCTATAAGTCATTGGGCTAAGGGTCTAGTCCCTCCAGAAGTCAGAGAAATGCTCTGAGCCCCTTTGACTTAAGATTTTAAGTACTTAAGACTTTTCTTGGAAATTAGTTAAGTGAAAAATGTAATGAGTGAGGGAGGTTAATCAATTTGACTTTGTGAACTTTAATACATGCTAGATTTTCATCCATACTTAGAACTTTGATGATGAAGGTGAATAAAATTCTCTTATCTAACAATCATCACAATTCTGCAACCATTCTTCTACTTACCCACCTACTCATCCTACCATTTTTTCTTCTCTTTATTAGGGTGCACTTAAGCTGGAAAACCCTTATGAAACATTTTTCTTTTCCTTTACAATAGTAATCTAACTAAGTCTAACCTTATTATATCCAGGGGCTCAAATTAAACAGTTGAGCTCCTTTTATTTACTCTACCTAATCTAATTATCTGCCAAGATTACACTGTTTGGTCAGATTTTCATTCTCTATCTATAAACATTAAATTGAAAGCATGAAATAACCAAGGTTAAACATTTTGACTATCATGGATTGTGGCATAAAGTACAAGCTACACATAATGTTTTACTCTACATTCAAGGTAACTAGAAGTGGCATTTTGACTTGCTCACTTTCATGGTATTTTCCTTTCTTAGGGTTCATATTTTTCATATTTTTTGACCTTTAGTTGTTTTTTGCCTTTGATTATTCTTTAAGGACATACCCTCTTTACATTTTTTAATTTTTTGAATATGGAAAAAATTTGCAGAAAGAAAAGGTATGTACATATTACATGGTTTAATCTCAATCATTCAAAAATTATGACTCCTATTGGTATAGGAACCTAATAGCTTCCACGCCATACATCTTAGCTTCTACGTCTTTCTTTAAACCCCATCCATCTTAGCTTCTGTTACTTTTTGTGTGAGTAAAATTTGTTGCACTTGGTCTTGTAATTTTGATATATCATGTTTCATTTATTCCTCTTCTTCATGAGTCATGCTAGAGCTTCCACATTGCTTACTAGGTGTTTCCATTTTCTTTCTTCGGGGCATCAATTACTGATAATAAAGCTTCACTATTCCCTTTGAATTCCTTCAAACTAATTTTTCAAACCCAACTTATGCAAAAATTTAAAAAAAACTACACATCTTTTTTCACTTTGTAGGAGCTTGATATTGAAACGACTGTAACTTTGTAATTTTGAATCTCCAAGGTCTAAAATTGCAACCTATAGTATCACTTTGTGCCCTCTTTCGAATGCCACCAGTGTTATTGAAATTGGATTCTCCAAGAAAGAGTTATACACCACCTCCTAAGATGGACTTCTTATATACTTTTTTCAGTAGAGCGAATTTGTATGAAGTGTCACGTGTTACTATTTCGACCTTAGGTTTTAAAAATTATACCCAAACAAAATATAGTCCATCCTATTTCTGTAACTTCTTACTAAATTTCAAACTGATGCTCAGAGAGAAAGTTATGATGATTTTACTAAGGTCGCACGTTTAGGATGTAATTCGAGAGTCTGCAAAAACCCTAACTTCCTTAGATCATATATCTGAAAATATAGCAAGCCAAGATCTAAAATTCAGACCAGAGGTTCATAGAGATTTTCTCACAAATGGGATTTTTGTTTTGCTTCTAAAACTTCGTAGAGAAAGAGTTATAGTGAAACTTCCACGATGAACTATTTAAGATGAAATTATGGATCTTGCAAAAACCCTAACTTCCTTAGATCATATCTCCGACAATATAGTGACACAAGATTTGAAATTTGGACCCAAGGTTCAGCATGATATCGTCTCAAATGGGTTTTTTTTTGTTAGCTTCGAGCCTGCAAAAAAAAAAAATTGACACAATGACCTGTTTGGAGCAGCAAAACCCTAAAACCCAAAGCTTTGATACCAACTGTTATGAAACCAGCTTACAAAAAGATAGAAAATAAATATCAAAGCCTTAGAATTCAGCCTCTTCGAGGGGGAAACCTCCTTTACATTACAAAAATGAACAATTCTTGGATGATTCAAATAACAAAACTTCCTTTCTATATATAGGAGTTTAAGGGGTCATAGTATAGCCAAAGCCGACCTAACAATAATAATATAAGGGCACAAAAATACTAATAAGGGATACAATGACAATAGTAATGGGGGAATCACTAGTATTATAGGGACCTAACAAATTGCAGTTAAGAAGACTTTTTTCAACACTTAATTTGTCAACCCAAGGTTTCGTACACTTCGAGGCGTAGCACAGGAAATGCCAAGAAATGATATGAACCTTCTCTAATTTCATTCCTACTTATTTTATTACAAATTTCAGAATCGAAAGGATAGATCACACGACAATGAATACCAAGAAAACTCTGGTGCTGAATGAAAAGAATGTGCTTTGAAAAATTCAAATAAAGGAAACTCTCAATTAATCAGGAACAATCTAAATCGATAAAATAACTATTTGAGATTCTCTTCATTATGGTTGTAAGGCAGAGGAATGATCCAACTAATCAGGATGCCTGTCTTCCTTAAGATTTCCCTTCTTATACCAAGTTGTCGTTCCTGTACCGCAACAAGGTTCCTGTACTAGAGCATTCTTCCTGTACTAGAGTGAAACTTCTATACTGCAAGTATGTATATTAGGTCCTTACTGAAGACCTTGACCTGCATACAAGAGCTCCAAGTCTTTGTACTATAGCACTCTATTCCTGTACTCCGAATGTTGATTCCTTGTACTAGAACAAAGGTTCTTGTACTAGGAAACCATAGTTACTGTACTTGGTTTCCAAATTGGATTCAAGAAATAAAAGTGTTTCAGCTAAGAAAATAAATGCAAGCTGAAAACAAAGATGTAAAGTGAACTTCTTTAAGAAAAATGAACCATTAAATAATCACATGCTCAGAAATGAAAAGTGCTTTCACAACCAAAGGAAATTTATATTGAAATAAGAAACATTTTTACTTGGAAACTACTTCGACTCAAACATCAGCAAGCTATTTCTTGAGATGACTGTTTATTGAATAAATTAGATCTGTAACCTTATATAAATAATCATTTTAACTCAAGGAATCCTTCTGCTAAATTCAATATTAAATCCAATAACGAGTGCAGGTACAAACCCAAATAATGTAAAAAAAATCAGTGCAAGCTTATGGACATTACTCAAATCTAAATCTGAACTTGAATATTAGAATATGCTTCACTAAAAAGAAAAACACTATTTGCAAAAGAATAATAGACCTGCAAAAATAAAAACAACTAGTTGCAATGGATAAAGGAAACTTTCAATCTTACTGAAATGAAAACACACCAGTGCAGGAAGCTATATGTATGTTTTCTTTATAAATAAAAAGGCAGCATGCACTTGCAGAAAAGAATGTAAGGAAATAAAAGTGAATGAAAATGAACCACACACGCACCTGGATCTAGATCACACAACGTACAAGAAGTTAAAGTTCACTAGTTATAGAAAGAATCCAAACATGATCTGCTTCACTAACCTTGAATAAAAATAAATCTAACACACTTTTAACAAAGGAAGAATGAGCTAGGATGGTTGTGCCCTAGCCAACCAACTCTTTTCCCTGTAACGAAATGGAAACTTCAAGCATTCAAATGGAGCATCACAGCAACACCGAGACAAAGAAGTTCACAACTGGCATGTTCCTTTGTACGAAGTTTCAAAAAGAGAAAATACACATCGTGGATCCCCTAGTACAACCCAAAAGTGGCGATACTCAGAAATTACAAATGGTAGCAAAATTTTAATATAGCATCGCTCTCTAACATCTATAGAGAAACGTTATTAAATACATACTTTGTTTGTTGGCCGCAACAAAAAATATAACAACATGATATATTTAGCCTTTTGGTTGTTTGCAAAAAATCTAAACAAGGGTTTTGCAGCCAAAGTCTAGCCTTCATATCTCACCTTCTTCTCTAAATGCCAAGCCCAACAAGGAAATTGATCTCTTAGCAAGAAATCTGCACAGTCTACTGAGTTGTCTCGTGTTATGAAACTGGCTCAAGAAAAGATAGAAAAGATAGATCAACGCCTTATAATTCAGCCTCTTCGAGGGGGCAACCTCCTTTACATTACATAAATGAACAATTCTTGGATGATACAAATGAAAATACCTCCTTTTTGTATATAGGAGTCTAAGGGGTCATAACATAATCAGAGCCGACATAACAATAATAATGTAAGGGCACAATAATAAAAATAGTGGGCTTCTATGGGGCATAATAGTAACAATATGGGCACTACATGGGTACATCAATATAATAAGTGGGTTGTAATAATAACAATAAGGGGTTACGCTACTAGTATAGGGGCCTAACAGCTTCCCTAACATTATGGCACTACCCACAGCTAGCACCTTCATTCAACCAAGTGAGGTACTCATCTTGGAAAGTTGAATCATTTTCTCTCCACAATCCAATATGATGTTGGATCAATCTCATGATCCTAAAAAAATAGGTCATAATAGTGAGGAACTTTTACTGTGGGAAAAACAATATCAAAATTCAAGGAACATGACTCTTTTAGAACAAGAATAAGGATATTTTTACACTAATTTTCTTTTTTTCCATTTGTTTTCACAAGTTACCTATTTCCTGATACTTTTAACATGTAACTTAGTTGGTATGATTGTGCTTAAGTTTTTTTTGAAGGTTGAATAATAAGTTCCTAAGGTGTTATTTTCTAAGGTGATGTTTTATTTTCTTTGTTTATACAGGTCATTTAGTTGCATAGTGGCGATTATCGAATGTTGAGGTATATGTCATATAAATATTTTAAAGTCTACTTTATTTTATATTTAATTATTCATCGTATTTCATGTCTTATACTCTGGATTGTATCTTCTTTCATTTTCAAGAGAGGAACTCAATATTTATGGTAAGAAGTAGCAATTGAAGAAAGAGGAGAAAAATAACATTGGAGCAATAAATGAAAAATGAGAGAGAGAAGAGAATCTATTTAGTGATACCCTTAGAACCAATATCTTGCATAAGACACACTCATAGA
>APFE030486222.1:0-13741 GCA_000404065.3 Pinus taeda
TCACGTTGATTTGGTGATCTTGTAGACAAGGTATACTCCCCGAGCTATACTAAGGTACATTGATTTATTGTGATTTAGTTTATCTGACATATTATTCATTGCAAGAAAAATATCAAATGGCTACCAACGTGGTAGACTACATAGAATCTCCCTATGCATCAGATGAGTAGTGTGGTGTAGGGCACACTTATGATTTGGTAGATACATTAAGGAACTTGAAGTAAGAGATAAGGAGTTGTAAGACAGATAACGATTGGACCATATAGGTACAAGAGTTTGTCATACTTGCAACATCAAGCACCGCTTTGGATTAGCCATGGACAGGAGGAAAAAACTAATGGGGCATATGGTAGTAGGTCTCCTGGAAGACATAGGTCAGTTAAATCTGATAAAATGAGAGATGGCAGGTTGTTAGACACTCCATATAGGAGGGGCGATCAGTACAGGCATTATTCTAGTTCTAATACTCTTAGACATCAGGATCATCATCGTTATCATCCTTACAGGAGGAGTGATAGGGGATACTTTCCAGAAGAATTTAAGAAATAAAACCACCTACTTTTAATGGAGATGTGAAAAAGCTGGAAGATGAAGAAGCTTGGACTTGGGATGAAAACATTCTTTGAGTTGCGTGAGTACACAGATAACATGAAGGCCATAATAACTATATTAAGCTTGAATAGTAAAGTGGATATCTAGTCGGAAGATGTTAAGCAAGTAAGAGACATCAAGACAAATGACCTGAGTTGGTGGGAGTTCAAAAGGATTTTTAGAAAGAAGTACTTGCTAGAGAGGTACTATGACAATAAGGCTAAAGGATTCTATGACCTAAATATTGGATCAATGATAGACGAAGAGTACACAACCAAGTTTCTGGAGCTATTGAGGTATGTACCGTATCTTACTGATGAGAAGGATAAGGCTCAATGATTTGCCAATGGTTTTCCATTAGCATTTAGAGATCAGATTCAGTATGATGAGTCGCAGTCACTTGAGGAATTTATTGGGAAATTGAATCATTTATAGGGACAATAAAGCGTAAGAATGAATCTCCGCAAGGATTGAAGGGAAATGATGAAGGTAAATGTAAATGGGAACCTAAGAGGAAAAGGACTCAACATCCAGATGAAAAGAGAATGTGGCACCACAAAATAAGTTTAATGCTGCTAGACAGTGACATGAGTTGCAATAGTAACATAGAAGTCACATAGGAGTTCAAATCCAATCATAGTAGCCTCTCATCTCATGTTGACCCCGGTTGGCTAGTTACATGGGTAGATGTGGGAGGATGGTACTACATCCATGTATTTAATTATAGGTTTTCCAAGGATATCTAAACGACATGATTCAATCATGTTTGTGGTGGAAAGGTTGACAAAAGTAGCACACTTCATTCCAGTGCAATCTACCAATTCGTCTAGTGAGGTAGCACAAGTCTTCATGAGAGATATGGTGAGACTTCATAGTGTTTAAAAGAATATTGTTTTGAAAAAAGTTTCCAATTTCACTTCCAAGTTCTAGAAAGAGTTATTTTCAGGGTTGGGTACAGATTTGGCCTTCGACACAACTTATCATCTGCATACAGATGGACAAACAAATAGGCTCCACATGATGTTGGAGGATATGTTGACGATGTATATGATGCATCACTAGCGGAAGTGGGAATAGTATCTTCTATTGGTTGAGTTTTCTTACAACAATGGGTATCAGGAGTCACTGGGATGAGTCTGTTTGAAGCATTTTATGTGCAGAGTTTTAATACTCCCCTCAACCGGAGTGATCTAGTGAATAGATTATTGATGGGACGAGAAGTGTTGGTAGACTTGGAACATGAAATTCAAGTTATAAAGAAGAATATAAAGGTAGAATAGGACATACAAAAGAGTTATGCAGATCAAAACAGGGCATTTAAGGATTTTCAGGTTGGGGAACATGTGTATTTGTGCATCAATCCCAAGAAGACCTCCTTGAGGATTGGGCCATCTGTGAATCTAGCACCTCAGTATTGTAGGCCTTTTGAGATCCTTGAGAGGATTGGACCGGTGGCCTATCAACTTGCAATACCTCCGACAATGAAAGTCCAAGATGTTTTCCATATTTCATTGCTTAAAATAATGCAAAGGATGTTGAGCATGTTATTGATTGGCCTATATTGCAGGTGGATCCAAAAGGAGAATTCTAGTTGGAACCTTAGTTGTGGAGAGAGATGCTCATGCTCTGGAACCAAGAAACTGAGAAGGTTAAAGTGCAGTGGAAGCACTTTGGACCTGATGAACCTACATGGGAGATGGTTGATCAGATGCAAGCAATGTATCCTTCCTTATTTTACGGTTGAGGTAAAGCAGTTTTGGAATATGTATATATGTATATGGATGTAAATATTGCCATGAGATATATTATAAAGCAACAATAAGAGGTATGTTTGTCTTCATGGTATTTCTTTTCAGTAGGTTGTTCATTGTAAATACTACATTGAGATAAGTTATAATTTTCCATGGGTAGTATGTTTTGTTTTTCAGCAGTTTTGCTGGTTGTAGGTGTCATTGAACACCGAGGATGGTGTTCCCCTAAGGGGAAGGGGTTTGTAATAGCCCTAGGTTAAAAATCCATGAAATAAAGTTAATAAAGGCAAAATAATACCAAGGTCATGAGACACGTATTCCAAGCTAAATGTTGGGAAAAACATCATATTGGGTGTTCATTTGGTTTATTATGGCTAAAGGGAAATTGGCAAACGCAATTAAGAAGGATTCAGAAAGGAAATGGGAAATGCTTTGGAAAGGAAAACTAGAAATAATTGGCCTTTTAATTGTGAAAATATTGAAAAATTGGAGAATAGGAGGTGAAAGACCACATGTTGCATGTGAGGAGGAAAATGAAGGAAAAATAATAGAAATTGAAGAAAATAAAGGCCTTGTCCCCTTACTGTTTATCCTTTTTTAGAGTTTCATCAAGTGCTGGGTAGAGGTTGATCCTAGCCATAAAAAAGTGGCTCAGATCTCGAGGTCATTGGCACAGAACATAGTGGAAAAATTTACAGTTACTGGGATGTTGGGTAAGTTAACTCAGGGCTTGGGCACCTAGACTAGTTTGTGGGTCTTGTGGCTCTTGAGGAACGCCAATTTTCTTTTGGTTTGTCAGTTCCACTTCCTTAAGGTGGTATAGGAGGTTGAATTATATCATAGTACCATGGTGGACCAATTGGAGAATTGTATGAATGTGATTAATTCATCATTCAATAGTACAACTAGGGTAGGTAAAACTACAATCATCATGAAACATACATGATGGTGGGTCAACTTATACTCTTTTGTTATACTACTACGAAGTTATAGTCTAGGTTGAATAATATTGAGCTAAGCAAATGCTAAAAATTTTAATATTAACAAATGTGTAGGAATTTCACATCTTTGCTGTAAGAAGTAGGGTTTCCAACATTGGAGCATTAAGTATTAGGGCTTAAAGTGTCCCACAGACAAAGTTTTTCCTTATATTGTAGCTCTTTAATATACTACTAAGTTTGAAGAGTAGTACTCAAACCAATATCTTGAAGCTTCAACCAAGGAGGATTAACCATACCCTTAGATGCACTACCCAATTACCATGGAACATAAGACTATTTTTCTAAATGTTATTATCAATGCCACAATAACAATCAAGAATTCATGCGATTAATCTAACATTGGTTTCAAGATACCTACATGGCTTATAATATACCCAGCTATGTGGAAGTGAGATTCCATGTACAAGTGTTATTTAATGTGATATTACTTAAATGTGTACTAACATGTCTACCCATAAAACCCAAAACAAATGTCAATTAATGCCTCAAAATGTTCTCTAAAGGTTTCATATCCAAATTTGCCAAACTGAGTCCCATCGATAAAGGCAATCTTGTGAGCTAATTCCTGCACTTTTTCCACCATGAAAAGATCAATATGGATTAAAAACAATATAATTATCCAATCCGATTACTTAATTGATTACTTGATAAGATAATTAGAAGTAATTGAAAAGAAAATCATTTTTTGTGACATTGTCAAAGATTTATCAAGAGTACAATTAGTTTTATATCAATTTTTGTGTGAATTTACTCACTAATTTTCAATAAAAACAATCAGACTGTAAAACATTCACGAAGGAAAGGAACAAAGTCAACCACACAACTACTTGACACTAACATTAAGCTCTCTTGCTAAAAAAAATCCTAAATCTTCTACTTCTACTATACGGTGTCAATCTAAAGAACAATATAACCATGAAAACAACAACTTTCTCAAATGTCCAAAGACACCCTCAAAAGAAGAAGATAATCCTTTAAAAAGGAAGACACATCAAAATATCAAATAATAATAACTCCTCCCCATATAAAAAACAACCTTGATGCTAAAATGAAAAATATTTATCATTCATCACTACCGACCTTTCATGGTCTATCTAAACAAAATCCAATTAGCTTCCTTTTTTACTTCAATATCCTACATTACTTTCAAAAGATATGGATACAGATACACCAAGTGGAACTACCTCACCATCATAAATAGAATTAGGTTTTACCACAATCCTCACCAGATCACTAGGCCATAAACAATCATGGATGCCACCGGATTTCTCCACCTACCACATGGGGAATTTTCCTATCTGCTAGTCTCTAGGCTTTGCCGAAATCTACATTTTGATCTAGGGATCACTAGGCCATAATCGATACACCACCCTTTAGGCTTTACTGTATATCCCACCATTCACTAGCAAGGATTCCTAGGCCTGATCAAGAGTAACCACCTACAGTATTTATCGTATATCTCATGATTCACTAGTCGAGGATTCCTAGGCCCACCGAGGCACACAATACCCAACTTTACCGCAACCCATAGTCCGGTTTATGGGTCATTAGGTGAGTGGATTTACCGCAATCCACAGTCCAGTTCAAGGATCACTAGGACATGCATTTTTTAATTCAGAGATCCACTTCACTCATATTCGAATCCATTCAGTAATCTAGCTCAACCTAAACATGAGAACCCCATCACACCATGGCTATCTAGAAATGGCAAGGCAAGGTTGGAGAACACTCTCACACCTGGAAAAACCCATGCCCAAAATAACAAGAGAACCAAGAACACACATGCATAACCATACATTCTGAATATAGCAAGGAATCACACATGTTTTTGCGTGCATGGTATTGCACGTGTTTCTTTTTTGTCATTGCATGGTTTTTTCCAGGTTTAACAGTGCTTTTAGCCTAGCCTTGCCATTTCTGGATAGCCACAGTGTGATAGGGTTGAGTTGGATTACTAAATGGATTAAAAGCTAAGTGGGGTGGATCTCTAAATGATAGAGCACATGACCTAGTGGTCCCTAAACCAAATTGTGGATCACAATAAAGCCACTGGCCTAGTGACCCCTAAGCCAGACTATGGGTTGTGGTAAATCTAGGATTGTTGCCTTGGTGGGCCTAGGAATCCTTATTGGTGAATGGTAGGAAATACAATAAAGCCAACAGGTGGTTTCTATTCTTTGGGCCTGGTAATCTCATGTTTGGGATATTTGGTAAATCTTGGAGAGTGGGTCTTGGTTTAGGGCCTAGTGATCGAGGTTGGGATTGCGGTAAAGATGGAGAGACTAGGAGAAAGGAAAATTCCTCACGGTGCAAGTGGAGAAATCTAGTGGCATACATGCTTTTTTCGCCTAGTGATCGGGTGGAGATCACACTAAAGCCTATTATGATGTGTTCATTGTGTTGGACTAGCTGGATGAATTATGCTAAATCCTGGTTACTATTGATGAGCGTGATGTGGTTTAGCCTTGGTATGCACTAGTCGGTTATTTTGGTTTGAGTCCCACATTCACGCTTGGAATATGGCACGACGGTGAATGGGTGAAGAGAGATTTGGCCCAGCCATTCTATGGTCGGGTGGGATGTGGTACTCCCATCTCCCATTGTTTTATTGAATTCATTAATGATAAATTCATTCCCTTGATTTTTCATGTGTAAATGTATTGATGTATATGTGGATTTCATGGCTGATATGCTTATGACATTTTTTTCCCTATTACGCTAGTTATATATATGTTTTATGATAGCATCTATGTATGGCTCTTAGCATGTTTTTACTTGTGCATGAATGGATAATGTATCTATGGCCTAATATATGATAATGCAACAAATGACATGAGGGAACAATGGTTCATAGATATTCTCAGATAAGTATGATATCCATACACTAAATTCTCTTGTTTACACTTGTAGGTTACA
The DNA here is from genome assembly GCA_000404065.3 of Pinus taeda. Classification (NCBI taxonomy): domain Eukaryota; kingdom Viridiplantae; phylum Streptophyta; class Pinopsida; order Pinales; family Pinaceae; genus Pinus; species Pinus taeda. Next base: position 6,260 of record APFE030486222.1, read on the forward strand.
TGTTGATGATATGTTTGACGAAATGCTTGTCATGGCTAGTAGGGGTCTACTTAAGGTCTTGTTCAACTTATTTCTTCAGCATGATTGTTTCCCTGTAATTTTACTAATTTCAAGATATCACTCGCAGTGACGTAGGCTCTGAGCCTAAAAAAGTGGCTTAAATCCTAGGGTTGTTGGCACATAAATAGAAATTTCAGTCTCTGGTCACTGGAAGGCAAGTCTGTGAGAGCAATTTTGGGTCTTTGGATGCTCTTTTGCCCATAGCATGGGAGCAACTTAGGCCTAAGGTGTCCAAAACATCAGTGGGACCTAGGGACAGGTTCTCTGAGTAGATAACTTGTCTCCTGAGAATTCTGAAGCTGATGTTGGATGACTATGTGTGATGTTTCTGTTGATTCCACTTCCTCATGGTCACATAGGAGGTCAAATCCAATCATAGTTGCCTCTCCTCTCATGTTTACCCCGGTTGGCTATTTACTTGGGTAGATGTGGGAGGAGGGTGTTATAGAGTGGTATCAGAACATGGTTCACCCCTTGGAATCGATGGGCAGTGTGTGTTGGTCATGCATGGATATCAATGGAATGTGTGTATCTTACACTTGCATTTCATGTGCTTGTTACATTTTATTGATGGCTGATTATGGTTGTAGTAATGTTTCCATGGAGAATTTGATGTTGATTTTGTGGAATGAGTTTGTCATGTGTATGTGACTAGTTACATATTGTTACATGTCACTTACATGTTGATTTTATGTCACCTACTTACATCCTTGTATGTTATGTTACATTCTTGAATATTTTTATTACATATATCAGTCATGTAGGTTGATTACAAGAATTGATCACTAATGCTTGACTACATGCATTTATGCATATGTGTAGTTGTTTAGGTATTGCTTATGCATATTGTTGGTTGAATGTGGAAATGTGTACAATGGATTAATGGTTGTTGTCATGCATGAGGTCATATCGTGCATTGTTGATATGGCCTTGCATTGATGACTGGACCCTAACTAGAGTGATGTTTATGTGTTGATACATTTATTTGTGTATGTGTGTATGTTGTTATGATTATGTTATACATGTATCATGCAGATTTGGTGATCTTGCAAACAAGGTATCCTCCCTAAGCTATACTAAGGTACGTTGATTTATTGTGATTTAGTTATCTGAAATATTATTCATTGCAGGAAAGAGATCAAATGGCTAGCAAGGTGGTAGACTACATAAAATATCCCTATGCAACAGATGAGCAGCGTGGTGCGGGGCACACTGATGATTTGGAAGATACATTTAGGAGCCTTAAGTAAAAGATAAGGAATTCTATGTCATATAATGATCAGATCATATAGGCACAAGAGAAGAAAATAGAGGTTAATGCTATACTTCTTCAAAGTTTGTAAGACTTGCAATGTCAAGGGCCACTTTGGATCAACCATGGATAGGAGGACAAAACTAATGGAGCATATGGCAGTAGGTCTACTAGTAGACACATGTTAGATAAATCAAATACAATGACGGATTGATGCAGGAGCATTCAAGCCTAGTTATAAATGCAATGGCATGATCACATGTTGTGACTAACAGGGGGTTGGAAGACATCAGATTAGTTAATTTTATTTATTTAAATGTGTGAGAGTGTTTTATTTATTGTAAAATATGAGAAAAAGGGTATAATGGCTGATTGACCCTCCCTGTGTGGAGATCAGACCAAACAATTAGATTTATCTGGTTTGAATAGGATATGATGGATTTGAAAGCTTAAATTAGTGCTTGTTTTAGAAAAGAGTGGAGTTGAAGAGATTCTTTAGGAGAGAGTGAGAGATTTCTGGATCTGAACCAAAATTGGTTCATGAATCCATTCTTGTATAAAATATGATCTATTTGCATAATTCAGAGGTTAGTGAGAGAGAGGTTAGCTAGAGGGGAGAGAGAGACTAGGTAGAGGTTAGCTAGGTTGGAGTCAAGTAAGAGGGATCTAGGATTTCAAGATAGACACAAGAGTTTTGTTTATTATTGTTGTAATCAAGCGAGAGGGATAAGACCCTGTAGCTTTATTGTATTGAATGAATAATTTTGTGTACATAAATGTATTATTCTCCTGAAACCCTTCGCTTGCCTCTATATAGTTTCCTGTAGAACAACTGGAGCATCCTTCTCTGTTTGTATGCCTTAAGTTATAAACTGCAGCGTTAAATCATAATTGGGGTCCTTATCGTTATAACAGTGGTTGAGCCACTTCAAAGATATCATAGAGAGTTATATCTAAATGTCGTGAGTGAAAACGAAGTATGGCAGAGGAAACCTATGAAAGGCATAAGTCTAACAATATTGAACGAAATCAAGTAAAGAGACGAAATAAAGAGGTGAATATTAATGCACAGTGGTCGTTGGATCTCTAAGATCAACGGACCAAATCTAATTGGGTAAAGCAGAGCACTTTATCGCGTCGGCAAAATTTATCACATCGACGGAAGTCTGTGTGAATGGACCGGATCCTAGCCACTTGCTAACGCTAATTGCGATAATGCGATGAAGTATGGATCATTGGATTGAAGTTGATCAAACGGTGCAGAATTGATTGCATATCACAGAGTTGAAGGGTCGATGGAAAATGCAATGGAATGCCAATATAGTGATAGCCGATAATCAGTGATCGGAAAATATAAAGGAAAGCGTGGCAGAAAGGACTGAAATGGAGAGTGGATCTGAAATTTATTAGATGTGGGTGTAATATTTTTAAGATTCGACCTTAAGTTTTGGAACAATTTTTCCATGTGTTTATGTGTAAAGTGGAGATTGGAGGAAAGATGATAAGGCATATGGAAAATGCAGACCCGAAAGATTTATAGAATAGGGTTTATGTATTTTGAGTTCCGGCTTATCTGATCGGAGCAGGTTTTCCCGTGTAATCCTTTGTATTCGATAAAGTTATATAGTCGGGTTTTTAATGTAAAAGTGCATCTATAACGCTTCTGATAGAGATGTGTGGACATAGCCATAAGTCCCATTTCTGATAGTTGTATATGAATGAAAGATGTAAGGTCCCGGGTTGTTTAAGGAAGGAGCACACATTAAAGCTTCCAATAGTTGTTTGGATATGAAGGGATGTCAGTCTGCTGGCATCATAGATGGTATGTTGGTAGACCCTCTGGATAGGAGCAGTGATGAGTATAGGTACTATTCTAGTTCTAGTTCTGGTTCTAATATATGTCATGATCGTCATCATTATCATCCTTATAGGATGACTGATAGGGGATACTTTCTATATGAATTTAAGAAAGCAAAACCACCTACTTTTGATGGAGATGTGAAGAAGCTGGAATATGGAGAGGCTTGCGTACTTGGGATGAACAAATTATTTTAGTTTCCTGAGTACACAAATAACATGAAGGCTAGAACAACTATCTTCAACATGAAAGGTAAAGTAGACATCTAGTTGGAAGATGTTAAGTGGGTCAGAGAAATCAGAACAGATGAGTTGAGTTGGTGGGAGTTCAAGAGGCATTTTAGGAAGAAGTATTTGTGAGAGAGGTACTACAATAATAAGGATAAAGAATTCTATGAGCTAAATATGGGATCAATGGTAGATGAAGAGTACATGACCAAGTTTCTAGAGCTATTGAGGTATGTACTGTATCTTACTGATGAGAATGCTAAAGTTCAGTGATTTGTCAATGTTTTTCCATTAGAATTTAGAGATCAAATTCAGTATGATGAGACTCAATCACATGAGGAACTTATTGGGAAATTGAATTATTTCTATGAACAATCAAAGCATGAGAATGAATCTCAGCATGGATGGAAGGGAAAATAAAAAGGTAAAGGTAAATGGAAGCCTAAGAGGAAAAGGCCTCAGCATGTAGATGAAAAGAGAATGTGGCATTGCAAAAGAAGTTTAATGTAGCTAGAGAGGGATATGAGTCGCAACAACAACATAGAGGTGTGGGTATTGGTTAGTTTTAGTGTTGGACATGTGACAAGGAACACCTTAAGATAAATTCTCTATAGAATCAGGGTGGTAGGCCTCAGGTATACAGTCCACAGGAGGTACAAACTATTTCGGATGTTGGGCAAAGCATTCCTCATATCTATGCAGCAGTGGACAATAGACAAGAAGAACACCAGGAACCTATCATTGAGATGAACGGTAAGATTTGTGATCAAGTTATTTCTATTTTGTTTGACCCTGGATATAATTATAGCTATGTTAGTCCTTACTTGGCGGATAAGTGTGGTTTGAGTAAGGAATTGCATGCAAAGTCTTGGTTAGTGTAGTTGGCTACAAGTACAAAGAAGCGATTAGGATCATACTATGTGTTGTTGGGAATGGGTTGGTTTTATCTTCATAGAACCAAGGGATAAAGCTATTGAGTGTATTAATGACAATGGGGAACCAAGAGTCTTGTAGGGTAAGAAGAAAGCCACATCAGTTAGGATGGTGACAGCTATGAAAGAAAAGCGTAGCCAGAGGAAAGGGTGTATGTTATTTGTAGTACACATTTATAGTGATAAGGGTAAGGAGTTTAAGGATGAATATGTGTTGAGTAGGTACCCAGTTTTGCAAAAGTTTCAGGATGTATTCCCTGAGGACATTACAAAGTTTTCACCTCACAAGGAAGTGGACTTTTCTATTAAGTTAGTGCTAGGGGCATCTCCAGCATCAAAATCACCTTATAGGATGATGACACCTGAGTTGGTTGAGCTAAAGTTGTAGTTGAAGGAAATGTTGGACAAGGGATACATTAGGCCAAGTGTATCACCTTGGGGTGCACCGATATTGTTCGTGAAGAAGAAAGATGGTACTCAGAGACTATGCATTGACTATAGGAAGTTGAACAAAGTGACTATCGAGAACATGTACCCTTTCTCGAGGATTAATGACTTGTTCGATCAGATGAAGGTAGCAGCAATGTTCTTGAATATTGACTTGAGATCTGGATACCATTAGATACACATCAAAGAAGAGGACAGTTAAAAGACTATGTTCTCGACAAAGTATGGGCATTATGAGTTTGTTGTAGTTCCATTTTGCTTAACTAATGCTCCAACTACGTTTATGTGTTTGATGAATAGTGTGTTGCGTCCATATTTGGATAAGTTTGTTATTGTGTTCATTGATGACATGTTGGTATATTCTAAAAATCAGGAAGAGCATGCTGAGAATTTAGCAGTAGTGTTGAGTTTGTTGAGAGAGAATTAGTTGTATGCAAAGCTCAGCAAGTATAGTTTCTTTTGATACTGAGGTACACTACTTGGGGAATCTTGTCTCTAAGGAGGGCATTGCAGTAGATCTAGAGAAGATAAGAACCATCATGGAGTCTGTAGCTCCTAAGAGTGTGGATGAGGTGAGATATTTCATGGGTCTGGATGGTTGTTATAAGAGGCTCATCAGGAACTTCTCACAAATTGCTTATCCTATCACATCATTGCAAAGGAAAGGTAATAAGTTTGAATGGATAGAAGAGTGTAAGTCTAGCTTTGAGTAGCTTAAGTAGTTGTTGACACATGCACAAGTGCTACATATTGCATATCCAAACAAGGAATTTGTGGTATGCACAAATGCTTGCAAGAGAGGGCTTGGTGGATTCCTTATGTAGGATGGACAGGTGGTATGTTATGAGTCTCGAAAAATAAATGAGCACGAGAAGAACTACCTAATATTTGATCTTGAATTAGCATGAAACATACATGCATTGAATATGTGGAGGCATTATCTTCTTGGTAGGAGGTTTGTACTTATCAGCGGTCACCATCTATTGATGTATTTGTTTGACTAGCTAAATCTAAATGCCCAACAAGCTAGATGATTGGACATGATCAGTGATTTTGGTTCCGAGAAAGGAAAAGAGAACAGGTTGGAAGATGCTCTCAGTAGACGGGTACAGGTAAATCACTTGGAAGCTATGAGCTCCTATAGGACAGACTTATAGTATAAGATATTGCAAGAGGGTTAGTAGGATGTTAGGTATATGGCGATTGTGCACATGTTATAGCAAGGTGTTGGTACAAGTACAGGTGGCAATACAGGTATAGGTGCAAGTGGATAGTGTATGGATTATTTTCTTACAATGGATGGATTGGTAAGATTCAGAGACAGGATATATGTGTCAAATAATAGTGAGCTCAAGAAGGTGACCTTGAGAGAATTTCATGAGAAACTATATTCAGGTCACCTAGGTTATTAGAAGACACTAAAAATAGTGAAGAGATTTTACTATTGGCTGAATTTGAAGAGGGATGTAGTAAAGTTTGTGGTGAGGTGTTTTGATTTTCAGTGAGTGAAGGCAGAGTGCAAACATCCAGGTGGATTGCTACAACCAATCATGATTCCATAATCGAAATGGGAGGTTATTTCCATGGATTTCATCACATGGTTTCCGAAGATAGTGAGATAGCATGATTCCATCATGGTTATCATGGCCAGGTTGAAAAAGGTTACACATTTCATTCCAATGAAGTCTACATTCTCGACTAGCAATGTGGCACATGTATTCATTAGATATGTGGTTAGACGGGATGGTTGTTCCAACTAAGATTGTGTCAAACAGGGATGCAAAGTTCACTTCCCAGTTTTGAAAGGGGTTGTTTGTAGGTGTGGGCATAAATTTTGCCTTCAGCATAGCTTATCATTCGCAGATAGATGGATAGACAGATAGGGTCAACAATATATTGGAGGACATGTTGAGGATGTATGTGATGCATCAGTAGCAGAAGTGGGAAGAGTATCTCCCCTTGCTAGAGTTCGCATACAACAAAAACTATCATTGGTCATTGAGGATGAGTCCTTTTGAGGCATTGTAGGAATGGAGTTGTAAAACTCCTATCTGTTGGAGTTATTTGATTAATAGGGTATTGATTGGACTAGATATGTTGGAAAACATGGAACATCAAATGTAGGTTATAAATAGGAATATAAAGGCACCACAGGATAGGTAGAAGAGTTATACAGATCATAACAGTTTGTTCAAAGAGTTCTAGGTTAGGGAAGAGGTGAACTTGTGCATCAAGATGAAGAAGAGCTCCATGCGGATTTGATCTTGTGCCAAGTTGGCACCACTGTTTTGTGGACCCTTGAGTATCATTGAGAGGATTGGCCTAGTAGCCTATCGATTTGCACTTCCTCCAACAATGAAAGTCCATGATGTTTTCCAAGTTTCTTTGCTTAAGTAGTATGTTAAGGATGTTGATCATGTGATTAATTAGTCTGTATTGTAGGTGGAACCAATGGAGAATTCCAACTGGAGCCTCAATGTATATTGCAGGAAAAATTGCTCATGCTCTCGAACCGAGAAATCGAGAAAGTTGAAGTGCAGTGGAAGCACTTTGGGCCCAATTAAGCTACTTGGAAGATGGTGGATTAGACATGGGCTATGTATCCTTCCCTATTTTCTGGTTCAGGCAAACTGGCTTTGATATGGTGTTTTGGCATATGATTTGATATGGTGTTTTCGTATCTGGTTTGATATGGTGTTTTGGTAT
>APFE030486229.1:5021-23483 GCA_000404065.3 Pinus taeda
TAAAGGCACAAAAATAACAATAGAGGGATTCTATGGGGCACAGTAATAACAATATGGGGACAATAGGGGCACAACAATATTAATAAGGGATACAACTACAATAGTAATGGGATAATCACTAGTATTATAGGGACCTAACACAAAAGAAAAAGCCAAGGCTTATTCTTGCGTTATCTTTTATTTTCTCTCACATTCTCATAAATTAGGTTCTCATAATTTAGTTCAGTTTCTGTTCATTCTACTTAATCTCTAATCTTCCTTTTGGCATAAACTTTATTTAATCGAAATTTTCACAAACACCTTAAACCTATATTAATGCTCATTAAGTGCTTGGTGTTTACTAGGGCATCCTTATGTCGATTGGGGATTTCCCAAATTATTTCAAAAATCTATAATAGACTTAAGATTAGGGGTGTTTACCATAACATCCATGCCCAATCCTACTGCCTTGCTCTCCATCACAAACCCTCTTCAACTTCCCCATAGGCTCCAACGTAGATCTAAATCCCCACTCTCACATTCCTTTTCTTTGTGTTTCTTTCCAACATTAACAAGAAAGTAATGGGAATCATCACCAAGGGAAGAGGCAACAACATGATCAACCCAATGGTGCAACAAGACATGTGCAAGAGTCAATGGATAAGGTTTTCATCAAGGAGAGTTTGAGTCCATGTGTTGTTCCTATAGTAATCATAAGGATAGAGGATGGAGAAGTTGTAGTGATTCTAGAGCTATCAATAAATTTACAACTAGGTACGAATTTCCACTTCTAGAGATCCATGATTTAATAGACTAAGTAATGCCAAGTACTTTTCTAATATTAATCTATATAATGGATACAATTAGGTTAGGATTAGAGAAGGGGGTGAATGGAAGATAGCCCTCAAAAAATCATGATTGTACGAACGGTTAGTGCTTCCTTTTGGTCTCACTAATTCCCTTAGGAATTTAATGAGATTGATGAATGAGTTTTCGAAGGAATTTACTAGCAAGTTTGTTATATTCTATCTAGATGATATCTTGATATGCATTCAAACAAAGGTGGAGAATTTGATACATCTCGACTTAGTCTTAAATACCTTACAAAGAGAAAAATGATTGATTAATTTTAAGAAATGAAGTTTTATGAAGAAGGAGTTGGTACACTTGACAATGGTTTGATGATGGATCAAGAGAAAGTTAAAGTAAATATTAATTAACCTATTCTAAGGAATGTCTATGAGGTGAGAAACATTCATGGTCTAACAATATTTTGTAGAAATTGTAATAGAAACATTAGTGTCATTTGTGATATTATCGTGGAGACAGTGAAGGAAAGCAAACAACCAATTAAATGGATAGTCGAAGATGATCAAAATTACAAATTTTTGAAAAAAAATAATAATAGAAAAACCTATCTTAGCTTTACCAGATTTAATATTTTTTCCCAAGTTCAGATAGATGCAAGTGCAGCTACTATTGGAGTTATCTTAAACCAAGAGCAAAGTCAAATTTTTTATTTTAGTGAGAAACTGAATGAAGCAAAATATAAATATTCCTCTTATGATAAAGAATTTTATGCCATATTTCAAGCCTTAAATAAAAATAGACATTATCTCATACCTAAGGAATTTGTTCATAATGTTTTGTAGTTTATCAACAATCAATCAAAATTGAATCAAAGGCATGCTATGTGGGTAGAATTTATGCAAAATTTTACATTTCTCATTAAACACACTAGTTGTACATCAAACAAGGTAGATGATGCATTGAGTACAAGTAATTTAATCTTACACGAATTTCATGTTAATGTTTTGAGGTTTGATAAACTAAAAGAGATGTACAAAGGTGATGCAGATTTTAGGGATGCATATGTAGCATGTGAGAATCAAATAAACATGAAAAGAACTTAGTGGTTGAGTTATATAATTCAAGAGGATTCGTTGTTCAAGGATACCATACTTTGTATACCGAAATGTTAAATGATAGATAATTTGATAAAGGAAAATCATAGTGGAGGACTATCAAGATATTTGGATAGGATAAACATTTTCTTTATTGAAGGATTTTTATTTTTGGCTAGTTATGCAAGCTAATATGAAGAAATTTGTGGAAATGTGTAGATTATGTCAGAATGTTAAAGGAAGGAAGAAAAATGTAGGTCTATATCATCCATTTCCAATTTGAAGCAAGCCATGGCACTTTGTAAGTATGGATTTTGTTTTGGGTTTGCCTCAAACTCAAAAAGGTAATTATACCATTTATGTTGTTGTGGACATTTTTTTAAAGTTGGCACATTTCATAGGTTATACAAAGACTAATGGTGCACCCAATGTTTCTAATTTATTATTTAGAGATATTATAAGGTTTCATGGCTTACCTAGAAGTTTCACATAGAGATACAATATTTTTATGCTATTTTTGGAGAATGTTGTACGAAAAACTAAGCCCTAACTTAAAATTCAGTTCAACATACCACCCATAGATTGATGGGAAAACAAAGATGGAAAACATGAGCTTAGAAAATGTCTTGAGAAGTTTGGTAGGTGAACATCTCAAATAGTGGATCAAGTACATGCTCAAGCTAAGTTTGCATATAATGATTCACTCGATAGAGTCACAGGGATGAGTCCATTCTAGATTATGGTGAACACTTTGTAGCAAGCATGCATGAATTGTAGGAAACAACTAAGAAGCACTTACAAGATAAAAAATTCAAGTATAAATAAATAACATATATGAAAATAATACATCTATACTTTGAATTTGGTGACCTACTGATGACATATCTGAGCAAGGAAAGGTTTTCTATAAGGACATACAATAAATTAAAAATTAATAAAATTGGTACATGTAAAATTTTAAGAAAAAAATCTTCTTATTCTTATGAGTTAGAACTCCCATGTAATATTGGGACTTATACAATTTTTAATGTTGCATATTTGTATCCATTTAAGGAGACAAAAGGTCTTATAACATATGTATCTATAAGTGATGAATAATAAACTAGTGGATGTAAGAAATAACTACCAAAAACAATTCAAAAAGAGATTAAATAAGAGTTGGATCAAAGGGTATCCAAGAGAACTACAGAAAATAAATATTTTCATTAATTGGTCAAACAAAAAAATAAACCAACATAAATCTCCAAGTAGGGAATAAATGTTGAATACCTCATGAACAATTATTTTCTTCCCAAGGAGTTTTATAAAGGAGCATCTACTAGTCAAAATCATTTTTGACCTTGTCAAAAGTCATTTACCAAAGGAAATTAGTTTCCTTAAATTTTATTTAATATAAATATTTTCCTAAATTGTAATCTAGAAGATGTCTTTGTTGTTAGAAAGCTAGGGCAAGTGTCATTTGATTTCTATGAAAAGGGATAGACTTTTAGCCAAATTAAGAATTTGTTAGATAATCTAACAAAACAAACTGAATTTGTTGAGTTTGGTTACAAGAGCTCTATGTCATAAAAAATTTAGTGCAATTGAAAGATTAGAAAAGAGTAGTGTGTGAGTGAGAAATTAGAGTGAAGAGGTTTGAGAAGACCGATAGGATGGCTATGGATCAAATTATGTATTTTTATAATCATTCCTCTTTCAATTAATATACCAGCTTTTATATTTCATGTGTGACTGTCTCAATTCATGTTGTATTAAGCGCAAACCATATTGGTTATATTTACTCTATTTAAGTAAGAGTCAATGGTTGCAAGTGATTGTTTCAGACATTCAATTTTCACATAGCTTAAATATATGTCACATCACAATTTGGATTTCTCGGATTAAATCTGACCCAAATTCGTATGACAAAATTTTTTACCAAATTCTATTTTGTTTTTCAAGATTCGTCAATTAATGAAAATATGAAAGTATCCATCATAGATTGTCCTCAATTCATACTCGTAGAGGTATTAAATAGTGATAATAAGTTCAAATGGTGAGTCATCAACTTGATTCTAGATCATAGTTGATAATATAGACTATAAATTATATGGGTTGAACATATCCACAAGTTATAACATTAAGTCAGATATTGGATACAAGATTAAATTAGATAATACATGCTGGAAGAAATATCCAAACCAAAGAAGTAGCCATATTAGAGGAGATATCTAGATTGGCAAGGAAATCAATATCATCTAGATCTCTGGATCTCCAAATTGTGAGCAACAATAAATCTATATGGATCTTCAAATTCTAGATTATCCAAGGAATTAGGGTTTCTACCTTGAAGTGAATTTGGGAGTTAATATTGAGCTAAGAGAAATTAGTGTTAAAATTCAAAACTAATCACTATCATCTCAACATATAGTTATGGCTACAATGTGAGAGATTTAAATCTCTCACGAGGATTTTGAATCTAGCATCAATCAACAATCAAAGGAAAAATAAGTTAAAGGGGATCGAATGGCATCATCAACACCTTCATCCTACCCTAGCACTATGGAAAATTGGTATAAACATATTTTTGTACCTACCCAAGTTTAAAGATTCCCAACCTATCCATGTAAGTCTAAGTGTTGTTAGGAATAGATATAAACTCTTTGATATAACCACCATCCTAGTTATATTATTCTTCCAAGTCGGATTAATTTCCATTCTAATCAACTCAATGGGACTTGCATGATCTAAAGAGGCTATGAAAAAATACATTAGGGGATAAAAAAGGGTACAGTAGCCCCAAATATTATCTCAATGCAATGTGAAATTCAGATCCCTATCTAAAATTGAATTAGGCACCATCAAAAGAGAAGAATAAAAAATGTCTCCCAAAATGAAACCTTACCAACATATGGCCCATTTATATTGAAGACCTTCCCTAAGAACTTGCTCTCCACCTCTATGAACAAAGACCAGGGAATGAAAAAATATTTAATTAGTGTAATAATATCCTTCCAACTAGAGAGAAGACCTTTTCAAAAATGTCAGCATCAACTTATAGAATATCCCACCCTTTCAATAAAAATTTCAAGGAAACACATACAATATATCCTATTCCCATTGTCTCTTGCATGAAAAACCTTGTTTGGATCATAATGAATTAATTAATTTTTATATCCATTCTCTTATCCTCACTACCCAACCCATAGGAATTGAGAGAAAGTGTCTTCATTTAAGGATAGAGTGAGGGGCTTCAAATACTCTAAGAACCCTAGTGACAATGGATTAACATCCTTGTTTGACTTCTTCAATTTCTCTTTCTTGAGCCTTTTTACCTTTGAATGCCTTCTAACTAAAGGAGAAGCTAGACCCATTCTTGTATATTCATCCAAACATTATAGTTAATCACCTCACAAAAAGGCTAATTTTTTCATTGGTTGAAAGTCAAAAGGGCATACCACTCTAACACCTAAACTGGAAGAAAATGAGTCTCCCTTATAAAGGGAATTTGAAACAATTTTAAAAGGATGTAAAACATTATCCATAAAGTTAGCCATCATACCCCTAGGTATACATAGTTCCAAAGTTTTTGAAAGGTTTAGAGACTTCCGAAAGGATAAATAATTTGAACCCAAGCTAGGAAGCTCCAAAGAAACAATTCCCCCAAACCGAAGATGACCACCTTCAAAATATTTGGAATAATCATGAGAATAAACCAAGAAATGAGAAGGAGACTTTTCAGAAGAAAGGAATACTCCTTTCAGACATCAATAGAGTTAATTACAATCTAGAAAACATTTAAAGAAACCTCTAGCTTTTTCATATTTTAGGTTTCTGCGATCTTCGTAATTGTGTAGATCATCTTCCAAATTCATCTTCCATTAGGTGTCTTGTTTTGATCGACGTTACAATCTAGATAAAAACTAAAGAAATCTCTAGCTTATTAAAAAAAAGAATAAATTTTAGTGTCCAATGTGCCTCCCTTCCTTAATAAGAGAAATCAAAGGGTATTCAAAAACAAATATATCACCTTGAGAGAAAATAAATTCCACCTTCATGACTAAAAGAAATCAGCTCCATACAAGTCTCCAAGGGCTTCTCTTAGGAATGCACCCTTGTTTTATTCCTTAATGTCATTAACAATAGTTTGTATTACCTTCAAGGTCCACCTTCTTTTATAGAGGGTTCCTCACAATATGGAAAAGTATGTCCCATCTTATGAACCGAGCACATATAAAAGGAACATTGACATCAATATACTAACAATCACTTTAATAGACTCAAATAAACCCTTGCACACATCAAGTTCAATGAAAAACCTAGCAATAGATATTTGTAGGTGAGATAAAAAAATATCGTCCACAACTAGGGTATGACCTATTGTATCTCCAATCACCTTTATGCCAAGGACCATCCACCACTCAAGTGGAAGTCCCAATTTCTTTTACATGTCATCAAGCTTCCCGAAACAAATTCCTTTGGGTCAAAAAGAGGAAACCAAGTCTAAATAAAAAGGAAAGTCAAGTACCAAAATTAGAACCCTTTTAGAATCCATTTAACATATTTCCTCTCTTTAAATATAAACCCTAACCATCCATGGGTTAGAGTATGGATACCAAGAGTATAACCAAGGATTGGAACATAGTTATTCTAATTCCATACACATAAGGTGTCTAAAGACATTCGAACACCCATAAACATCCCTATTAGTGAGCATCAATAAGGACTATGATATCCTCTAGCCCAATATATTTCCTCACAGCTAAAGAGATACCCCGTTGATTATTTCATAGGGTTTTCTTCCTATTTTTGGCCAAGATGGGCTCCTTCTCACCACATCCACCTTGTATAAGAAGTAGCTCTAACAATTTCCCACCAACTAATGCACAATAACCACTTGTAAGACCTGAAAATGGGAGAGCATAACCGAAATGAAGGATATCATTATGAAGGTGATGCAGGAGCATCTGGACTTAGCCAGCAATGTGATTGTTTGTTCACATGTTGTGGCTAAAAGAGTTGAATTTCATGACCTGAGTGGTCAAAAAGTCAATTTAAGTAGAGAGGGTTGGATCTCTCGAAGATGAGTTTTACTTCATTATTGTAAAGTTAGGAAATTGTCTTATTTTAGACTAAGGTTAAGTTGTTAGCATAGGTGTGTAATAGAGCTTAATGATAGAGATTTGATTGTTAGATTGATCAAAATAGAGATCGAGTTGTTAGTGCAGTTAGAATAGAATTTGACTCATAAAAGAAAGAAAATGTAATGGAAAAAGATTAGCTGAGCTTAGATGATTGAAGTTTGAGTGAGAGGCAAGAGTTTGAGTGTTAGAGAGGGTTTGAGATTGAGACAGAGGTCAATATATTGTTGTAATTGAGTCGAGAGGGCCAAGACTCTATAACATATATTATATTAATGAAATTGATTCAACGTGTATTTTTAGTATTCTTGGTGTGGATTCTTGTTTACTCTGTGTATCCGCGTTCTGAAAGTTAACTCGGTATTTCCTTTATTTTCATTCCTTAAATAAAAATCTTAGTGTTTAATGTATATTCTCATAAATCATGGTTATTTTGTGTTAGGGTTTAATCTTACGATTAAACGCTAAAACCATTGATTAAGCGCTTTACTTAAGTATTGAGTTCACGCACGTGGTTATATCCAAAAGGTGGGTTTTAAACAGTGAAGGTGGTTATTAGGCGGACAAAGAGCTATAAGTGGTATTTCAGGGGAGTCACCTGATTCCACTAACCAAATGGCACATAGCACTCGGGTGGAGAGAGAAAACCGCCTTATCGGGTGGGTATTCTCCGTGCAAGTGGTTCACCCAATATCCTTGTGAACCGTTGGATCTAGTACATGGTTGATTAATAGTGGAGGATCAACAGGTTGTTTTATTGATCGGGTTGAGTTAGGATTGTTGGATCTGGAGAGAAGAGATCTATGACACAGAGTGATCCCAATGGGTTTTGTTGATCAAGTTGAGTGTTGACCGTTGGATCTGATAGAGAAGAAATCAACGGTGTGGATTGAAGCACTATTTATAAAGTGAAAGTCAACATGGGATTGGAGTTTTAAGTAAAAAGTGGGGACCCTCCGTGTAAAGTGAGCCACGAATAGAATCGCTGAAAGCACCCGATAGGTTCTAAAGTAACCAATATTATATTTTGAAGACTTCACCTTGTTTTCACCAACCTCCTGCGTCATTTGGTATCAGAGCACAGAGATTAAGGTTGATTACAGTAAACATGCTACCAAGGAGAGGATCCGCCATAGGTCGAGGAACACCTGAAGAAAATGTAGTTCTACTGGAAGAGATCCGGAGTCTGTGCACGAGAATGGAAACAATTGAGACTTCTTAGAGAAGAACACCTAATGAAGGAGTTGTCAGTGCTAAAGAAGAATCTTTTGAGGAAGAAGAAGAGGAGGAAAATGAAACTACCAGAGTTATCAAGATGTTGGCGAAAGTAGGAGGAAAACCAAAGGTGAAAATTCCTACGTATGAAGGGAGTCTCAATGCAAAAGAGCTAATGGATTGGATCAATTCATTGGACAAATACTTTGACTATGAAGAGGAAGCTGATGACAAAAAGAAGGTGAAGTTTGCAATTACTATATTGAAGGGTCATGCAGCTATTTACTGGGATGAACTATAGAAATCTAGAATGAGAAAAGGAAAGTCCAAGATCAAGCAATGGGATAAAATGGTGAGTAAAATGAAAGCTAAATTTATGCCTAAATATTATCAGTTAAATCTTTTTAAACAATTGCATAATTTAATGCAAAAAGGATTGTCTATTAAAGAATATACATAAGAGTTTTATAGTGTTATCTCAAAATCAGACCCTGGAAGGCTGCAGACCAGGAAGACTTCAAGTAACTATTTCAAACCAATCTTTTGACTAAGGCTTAGCCTCCTTAGTCTGAGAGGGCTCTCTCAAAGGGTTATTGATTTTGACTATAGATAAGATGACTAACTCTTGTAGAACAACTATGACATATATGAATGGAGGAAACAAATTTAGCAACTATCCATTGGGCTTATGGAGTCAACATCATTTCAGTATAACCATGGTATTAACCTTACATAGAAGTCAGGGCATTCAACATTCAACACATTCAGAACATACCAAGAAGATATGGGACCACACAGTCTATCAATGTATACAAGAAGTCAAAGCACATTCAGTGAATTATGGGTGATTATACATTCATACCACTGCAAATATTAGGAAAATAATAACACAACATATTCTGAAACATCAAATCCCTCATGAATCCTGAGAAGCAAAGCTAAACTTGTATTACTAAAAGAGTCTTTACATAAGCCAAATATCAGAGCTTTTTCAATAAATTTCCAACCCTTTGTACATTGCTCTTTCTCTTATTTATAGAGCTCTTCTACCTGATTGAAATTACTCTTCTAGCATGAGGTAAAGTCGAATTCCCCTTGCTATGATGACACCTATTAACATTTAAAACTAACTAATAAATACAACTGACTGCTAACTAGCAATTTTAGAGACCTAAGACAATTAGGATTCTATCTCTTCATCATGATTACAACAAACTTATCTAAAAATTTAAAACATTCTTTGACACATAAGAATCCATGAAGTCGAACTTGATGAAGCCTCCCACGTGGTCATCTGACTGCTGAAGACAAACCCTAGAAATTAGGGAACATGTTTCCCTGTTTTTAGGTTTAGAATCCCTGAAAATGGCACGTGGGACAGAGCTTTTATCTCCTCATCCATGACACATTTTTCGAAACTGAAAGAGGTTTTTGTAGTCCAGGATTTCTAGAACACAAACATCTCTTGGTTTTTTAAACTACTTCTCCACCTGTCCAGAATCGATCCTTGATGTTCCTAGAAACTAGGAGACTGTCCCTTGCTCTGTTATGGCTGAAAGATGGGTCTTGGGACAGAGCTCATAACTTCTTCCAAAAACCGTATTTAGAAAAACTGAAGGAGGCTTTTTTGAATAAATCCATGCTGAACAAAAACTTCTCTTGGATTTTTGAAATACCTTTCCTACTGCCCAAAAGACTTCTTTGAAAAACAGGTGTTAAACAGGAAAAGTTTGAGTGATTATACATCCATAGACTGTGTGGTCCTATTTGAGTTGGTATGTTCTGATTATGTTAAATGCTGAATGCCCTGACTTCTATGTAAGGTTAATACCATTGTATAATGAAATGATGTTGACTTCATAAGCCCAATGGATAGTTGCTAAATGTGTTTCCACCATTGATATTTTTACTTTTGTTTCACAAGATTTAGTCATCTTAACTATAATAAAAATCATTAACCCTTTTGAGAGAGCCCTCTCAGGTTGAGGAGGCTAAGCCTCAACCTAAAGTAGGTTTGAAATAGTTACTTGAGGTCTTCCTGGTCTGCAGCCTTCCAGGGTCTGATTTTGAGATAACATATAGATTGAGTATTAGAGCAGGACATGCAAAGGATGACATGGAGAAGGTAGCTAGATATATCAATGGCTTAAGGTATGATATCCAGGATGAGATCAGCTTGTTGAGTCTAAAGACTATTGAAGATGCCTATCAAGCAGGTTTGAAGGCAGAAGAGAAGATGTTGAGAAAATAGAATCAGAGGAATAGAGGAAGAAGTTTAGTAAGAGGTAGAGGAACTACCAGACCAAGGGGTCAGCCACACCAGCATGAAGTAGGAATTTCAAGTAGTAGATCACCACAGCGGGGAGATTTTAATAGAGGAAGATTTGCACCTAGAGGAAGAGGACAAGGAAGAGATATTCAGTGTTACATATGTGGAGAATGGGGACATGGATCATGGGATTGTCCTCATAATAAAACAACAAGTGAGAGGAATGTGAATGTGACTGAGGTAAAGGAAGAAAAACCTTGAATTGCAGACAAGGAAGAATCACCTGAAGTAGGAGAATCCCTGGGGCATTGCTTAAGGTAGAGAAATATATTAGAGAACCAGCTTAGAGAAAGAGTTTATTCAAAACTACATGCAAATCCAAAGGTAAATGTTGTAAAGTGATAATTGACAGTGGAAGCACTGATAACCTTGTTTCTACAGAGATGGTGGACAAGCTAGGATTGGTGAAGACATTACACCCTACTCCTTACAGAGTGTCATTATTGCAGAAAGGACATCAAACCATTGTGACAAAACAATGCAAGGTAGAGATACAGATTGGTACTTACAAAGATGTGATATTGTGTGATGTAATGCCAATGGATGTATGCCATGTATTGCTGGGAAGACCTTGGCAGTTTGATCGGAGAGCTATTCATGATGAGAGGAGAAATACTTATACTCTGGAGAAGGATGGAAATAAACATACACTACTGCCATTGAAGGATGAAGCTGACAAAAGAGCACCTAGAAACAATGTTATGCTAATGAGTGGAAAGGAGTTGTTACAAGAGGTTGAAAATGGTGAAGAAATGCATTTTGCTGTCATAGGGAGACCTAAGGTAATTTTGACTTCCACAAACTTAGATGATTTACTCGAGGAAATCAAAGCTTTTTTGAATGATTTTGCTGATATTATTGTGGATGAGTTACCAAATGCATTGCCACCAATCAGGAGTATTAGTCATCATATTTATCTAATACCAGGAGAAAGTTTTCCAAACAAAGCAGCATACAGACTAACTCGTCAAGGTAATGCAGAAGTTGGAAGACAAGTGCAAGAATTGATGGATAAGGGACTAATAGGAGAGAGTCTTAGTCCATGTGTTGAACCAATAGTACTCAGTCCGAAGAAAGGAGGTGAATGGCGAATGTGTACAGATTCCAGAGCCATAAACAAGATCACTATTAGGTATAGATTTCCTTTACCATGCATGGATGATTTGATGGATTGTTTGAGTGGATCAAAGTATTTTACTAAAATAGATCTGATGAGTGGATATCATCAAATAAGAATTAGAGAAGGAGATGAATGGAAGATTGCATTTGAAACAAATAGTGGGTTGTATGAGTGGTTAGTGATGCCTTTTGGACTCACTAATGCACCTAGCACATTCATGATATTGATGAATGAAGTATTGAAGGAATATGCAGGCAAGTTTGTTATTGTTTATCTTGATGATATTCTAGTCTTTAGTAAAGTAAAGAAGAACATCTAGATCATCTTAAGTTGGTTTTAAGAACTTTGCAGAAAGAGAAACTACTGATAAATCTGAAGAAATGTAGTTTCATGAAGGAAGAATTAATTTACTTGGGATTTGTATTTTCTAAAGAAGGGTTGACAATGGATCCAGAGAAAGTCCAAGCAATTTGGAACTGGCCTATTCCAAGGAATATATTTGAGGTAAGAAGCTTTCATGGTCTTGCAAGTTTTTATAGGAAATTTATCAGAGGTTTTAGTCAGATTTGTGCCCCAATTCTTGAAACAATCAAGGAGACTAATCAACCATTCAAGTGGATAGAAGCAGCAGACAAGAATTTTAAGTTGTTGAAGAGGAAAATCATAGAGAAACCAGTTTTGGCTTTACCTGATTTTGAAAAGGTATTTCAAGTTGAAACATATGCTAGTGGAGTTGTAATTGGAGTAGTTTTGAGTCAGGAATAGAGACCAATAACATACTTTAGTGAGAAACTAAATGAAGCTAAGAAGAAGTATTCTTCTTATGATAAAGAATTTTATGCTATTGTACAAGCCTTAAAGAAATGCAGACATTATTTGTTACAAAAGGAGTTTATATTGTATTTTGACAATCATGCATTACAGTTCATAAACAACTAGCCAAAATTGAACCAGAAACATGCCAAGTGGGTAGAGTTTTTACAGAACTTTACTTTTTTGATAAAGCACACAAGTGGTAAGTTGAACAAAGTTGTTGATGCTTTAAGCAGGGAAGTTTTATTTTGCAAGAATTCAAAGGTGGTGTTGTAAGATTTGAAGAAATGGTTGAAATGTATAAAGATGATGCATATTTCAAAGATATCTATATAGCGGTTCAAAATTCAATAGTTCATAGCAGAATTCAGTGGTGAAATTATCTTATCCAAGGAGGTTTATTGTTTAAAGGTAACAAGTTGTGCATTCCCAAATGTTCTATGAGGGAAAACATAATAAAGGAGAAATATAGTGGAGGATTATCTAGTCACTTTGGACAAGACAAAACCTTTGCTCAAATAAATGCTTTTGACTATTGGCCAAAGATGCAGACTGATGTTAATATATTTGTTGAGAAGTGCAGGATATGTCAGCATGCTAAAGGGAGAAGCCAGAATACAATATTGTACCAGCCATTTCCAATACCAGACCGACCATGGGATGCAGTTAGCATGGATTTTATTTTGGGGTTACCTAAAACTCAAAGGGAATGATTCTATTTATGTCATGGTAGATAGGTTTTCTAAGATGGCACATTTCATTACATGTAAGAAGACTAGTGATGCAACACATTTGCTAATCTATTTTTTCAGAAATTGTAAGATTACATGGATTTCCTGTAAGTATTGTGTCTGATAGAGATACAAAGTTTGTAGGGAATTTTTGGATAACTCTTTGGAAGAAACTGGGAGCTAACCATAGTTTTAGTTCATCATACCATCCTCAAACAGATGGACAAACCAAAGTAGTAAATAGAAGCTTGGGGAACATATTGAGAAGTTTAGTGTATCGAAGTCCTAAACAGTGGGATTTAGCACTAGCTCAGGCTAAGTTTGCTTATAATGACACTCCAAACCGAAGTACTGGAATGAGCCCATTTCATATTGTTTTTGGGATGAATCCAAGAGGTGTGTATGAGCTCAGAGATTTGGGTAAACAGGAGATCAGAAGTGAAAAAGCTGAAGAGTTTGCACAACAAATGTAGAGACTACAAGAAGATGTCAAAGGTAGATTGTAGGAAAGTAGTGGAAAATATAAACAGAGAGCAGATATGAAAAGAAGAGAGAAGGAATTCCAAGTGGGAGATTTAGTGATGGTGTATTTGAGAAAAGAAATATTTCCTGCTAAGACTTACAATAGACTGAAAATGAAAAAGATGGGACCATGTAGAATTATAACAAAGTTTTCAAGTAATGCTTATGAAATTGAATTGCTAGAAGGGATTGGGATATCACCTATCTTCAATGTTGTAGATTTGTATCCATACAAAGAGACAGAGACAGAGCTATAGGAGGAGACTACAGAAGATGAATTTCAAACTTTGAACTGGGAAGAACAAATGCCAAAGACAGTTAAGAAAGAGTTGGAAGCTGTTTTAGAGAAAAGAGTAACCAAAAGAACCAGAGGACAGGTTTATTTTTAATATCTAGTCAAATGGAAAGGGTAGCCAATGGAGGATGCTAGTTGGTTGACAACAGTAGAGTTGCAGAGGTATGAAGTAAACCTTGAAATTCTGAGGGACAATTCTTTTCTTCCCAAGGAGTCTGATGCAGGAGCATCTGGACTTAGCCAACAATGTGATTGTTTATTCACATGTTGTGGCTAAAAGAGTTGAATTTCATGACCTGAGTGGTCAAAAAGTCAGTTTTAGTAGAGAGGGTTGGATCTCTCGAAGATGAGTTTTACTTCATTATTGTAATAGTTAGGAAATTGTATTATTTTAGACTAAGGCTAAGTTGTTAGCATAGGTGTGTAATAGAGCTTAAAGATAGAGATTTGATTGTTAGATTGATCAAAATAGAGATCGAGTTGTTAGTGCAGTTAGAATAGAGTTTGACTCATAAAAGAAAGAAAATTTAATGGAAAAAGATTAACCGAGCTGAGATGATTGAGGTTTGAGTGAGAGGCGAGAGTTTGAGTGTTAGAGAGGGTTTGAGATTGAAATAGAGGTCAATATATTGTTGTAATTGAGCCAAGAGGGCCAAGACTCTGTAGTAGATATTATACTATTGAAATTGATTCAACGTGTATTTATAGTATTCTTGGTGTGGACTCTCATTTACTCTGTGTATCCGTGTTTAGACAGTTAACCAGGTATTTCCTTTATTTTCACGCCTTAAATGAAAATCTTAGTGCAAATCGCATGCATGATAATTCTGACAACTTATTCAAAAATACAAAAAGATGGTTCTCTTAGATTTTGCTGTAGACATAGCTTAGATATATGCATTTCATCCTCTTAGAAGTCAATGACATCTCTCCCAGTAGCTTGCATCCTCTTTCTTGCATCAGTAGGGCTAGCTGGTAAAATTAGGGTTTGCGTTTGCTTTCAGATTTTTAGTTTCCTTCTGCAGATAGATTAGCTTCCTTCGAGTTAGCTTCCATCCATCAGTTAATCAACCTCTTCTCAGAGCTCATAGAAGTTGTCTTGAGCCCCTAGTGGACTTGTGCCAGCTGACCAAGTGACAGTTGTGGCAAGAGCTAGTACTTGTGCATACAGCACCGTCGCTTTCAAGTTTGTTACAAACTACCGGGTTGATAAAAGTAAAGAATGGAGTCCCAGGAGTTGCAACATTGTTGCTGCAATACTGGAGCTCACCACTCTTTTGGCATCGTTGCCAGGGAAGCGTCAAAATATTCGTGATTGCTTCTTTTCTTATATTTTCTTCTACAGCCTTCTGCCAAGTAGTTTATTTCATTTTCATTTTGCAATTTCATTTCCACAAAAGTAGACTAGACATTTCCTGCTTTCCTAGACTAGCATTTCAATTCTGCAAGCATAGAGTAGCATTTCAATTCCGCAATTTCAATTTCGCAAGCGTAGCCTAGCATTTCATTCCTACGATTTCAAATCAGCAAAATAGATTAGTTCTTTCCCGCTTTTGTTTCAATTCCACATTTTCATTTTAGCAAGATAGATTTTAGATAGTTGCAATTCAATCTATTTTTAGTTTTGCAAGTACAAGCAGAAAAAAAACAAAAGCAACCAAAAATCTTTCATTTCATGCCTCGTAGGAACAGAGACAATACCGGAAAATTCTTACCCAACACCCCCACCACATCATAGAGTCACCCTTCTATCTTCTCTAATGGCCGTGATCCAGAAGAACCTATAGGTGAACGTCTTGAGATATACGAAGATCCTATAACAGAAGAAGAGCAAGAGAACATCCCTCTTGAGACCATGGCTAAACGCAGAAACGATATGGGAGATAACAAGAGAATAGAAAGTGCTTTTCCCATTCGAGAGACCAATGGGGACATGAAAATGAAAAACATAAGTCCCTCAACCTTACCTCACTTCCATGGATTGACCACTGAAGACCCTGATACCTTCCTGTTTGAGTTTGTTGTCCTTTGGCGAACTTATGACTATGCTGAGGACGAGCAAAAGTTGAAACTCTTTCCTTCTACCCTCAAGGATGCAGCACTCCGCTGGTTCATGGGGTTACCTGGAAACAGTATCACTACTTGGGCTCAGATGCAACAAGCCTTTAACAACAAATACCGCGACTACTGGAGGTCAAAGGAAACAAAGGGAGAAATATTTCGGATGACCATGGGAAATGATGAGTCTTTAGAAGACTACGAGGAAAGGTTCTAGCTTAGTTATAAATGGGCCAGGTGCACACTTGACCCTGAACCTCTGAAGTTGGTTCTGCTCCGGGGAGTCCCTGAAGACATGTTAGATACCCTTCACTTGCTAGCTAGAGGAGACATCTACCAACTACCCTATGAGGACATAAAGACTGTGTTTAGAAACCATTCTAGGGTAGCCAAGAAAAGAGGAAGGGGGAATCCACTTTTAGCTGGTACCACCTTCTCCAAGCATGAGTTTTTTAATCAGATGGAAGACCTCAAAAGTGAGATGAGACAGACCATTGCCATTCAACTTGATACCTTCCAAATTCAACAAAAGAAAGAGGAAGCTGAGAGGGATTTGGCCATTTTCTATCCCAGATGTATGAGGAAGCACCCTAAGAACGAGTGTCCATTGCACTCAGTAGAGGTGTGTTTCGTTTGTGAGGAATACCACCCCACCAACCAATGCCCAACCTTGCCCGGATTTAAAGCCATGCACCTGGGGACTGAGGCGACTACTGAACCTCTCTACTTCCTCAACCAAAGGAGGCCACATGGGCCTAGACCTTACCAGCAGGGGATGCAAGGGACATCCCAAACTTATTACAACCCCAACCAATCTGCTCATATACCTTCTTGGGGCCCCTCTGCTCATCCTTCCTGGTTCGCGCCTCCTCCGTGGTCTTATCTATCTCAATACCATACTCAACCTGCTCCTCATTCGTTTCACTTTCATGTCTAGCCACAACCTCAATGGAATGCACCTCAACCAGGGTGGAGGCCCCAATACAACTCTCCTCCCACCATTCTTCCTCCACCACCAGCCCAACCACAACCATTACCTCCTGCTTCTCCAAGACAACCCCAGATGCTTGCTCAACCGAACCCGAACCCCAACAACAGACATGCCCAACAGGTATATACTGGGGAAACAACATGCCCTACCTATGCTGTGGAGATCCAGGAGATCAACCTGCAATCTGGGAAGGTCCTTCCAGAACACCAACCTCCTCCCCTAGAGGAGGAGGAAGAGAAATAGGGAAGTGAACCCAAAGCCATTCCACCCTTTCCTGAGCGACTAACAGTCACCACGCAACCAAACCCAGAAGAGACTGAACTTCTGGGAGAACTCAAGCAGTTCTGTGTGAAAATACCACTTCTCCAGGCCATAAAAGATGTACCAATATACAACAAATTGATCAAGGAGAAGTGTTCCAGGCACCTAGGCAGGCGCAAGAGAGATGCCCCGACTATCAATGTCATAGGACAACTGTCCAATCTGATGTTGGGGCAAGTAATCTGTCCAAAATATTTGGACCCTGGGAGTCCTGTAGTTGATGTCCACATCAATGGAACCATAATCCCCCATACCTTGATTGATCTAGGGGCTACCATTAATGTGATGAGCAGGGACACTATGCTGAAACTCAACTTTCAGAGTTTCCTAAGGAAGACCTTGACAGTACTGCAGTTAGCAGACCGCTCCACCGTGACTCCCGAAGGGATTGTGGAAGATGTCCTGGTCTCTGTTGACTCTTGGGAGTACCCTGCTGACTTCTTGGTCCTTCAGCCAAAGGCTAAACTTACTGGATACCCCCTCATCTTGTGAAGGCCTTGATTAGCTATTGCGGATGCTTACATCAGTTGTCGAGTTGGGAGCATGACCATCAAGAATGGGCCTATGTCTAAGTAGCTAGTCCTTTATCCTCCTGCCCAACCACTGCTAGAACATGACTTACCACTCTGGTTGGAATAGGGAGATGAGGATGAGGTCTGCTCTACACCTTTGTGCACCATAGAAGCCACCAGGGGAGGCCCTCAAAGCGAGGATGACTTGATTGAGAATTTGATTCAAAATCCGCCTCCTAGTGCACTTTCATTAGAAGAGTTGGTGGAAGATACCCAAGCCAATGCTCTAGTGGACCTTTGTGTGACTGATCCAACCTCTCCGAGAGTTAAGAGTGTGGAATCTAGCCCTGAAAGAACCTTAAAGATCAGCTCCTCCTTATCTCCCTCCCAGGAGAAGGAGCTGTGTAGTTTGTTGAACCGCCATTTGGAGGCTTTTGCCTGGAGTTATAAGGAAATGAAAGGAGTCCATCCTTCGGTCTATACCCATCATATTTACATTAAAGAGGATTGTAAACCAGTCAGGCAGCCTCAGAGGAGAATGAATCCAGCCCT
>APFE030486229.1:26589-55323 GCA_000404065.3 Pinus taeda
AAAAGAGAAAAAAGAAAAGAAAAAAGGAAGAAAAAAAAAAGAAAACAGAACTATTCTCTATGAAGTAATTGCAGGTTGCAGGACATCCTACATTGTAAGAAAGGAGGGCGTACAAAATGAGGACAGGGGTCCGTACCAGGCTCAAGGACACCCCTTCAGACACCCCCTCCATGGCCACTCACCTCTCCTAGGATTTGGTCACATTCGGGTTGAGATTGGGCCTTCTAAAGGAAGTTCTGGGCTTTCTACAGGAAGCTACAGGCTTTTCTACAGGAAGCTACAGGCTTTTCTACAGGAAGTCCTTAATTTCTATTGGAAACATCATGTAGAACTTTCAGACGAGTCAAATTCAAGTTTGAGAAGGAATCTGATGGTTGGGATCAGTTTGTTAGACCTGAGGCCACACCTCTATCCAATCCAATACCATGTGGCACCCTATTCCATCTCTTGACACCTCTGTCACCCTCCTGGTCATGTGTTCCTGCACAGTCATTTCAGAAACCTTATTTTCCTCAGGTTGACAGCAAAGAAAAAGAGGAAAATTTCAAGTAAAAAAAAAAAAAAAATTCAAGCAACAAAGGCTCGCACACACTACCCGTTCAAGCTCCACCTAGACTCTTCATCAGTGAACATGCCCTGCTTGTTTAGCCTGCATCCCAGGAGGAGAAGCAGCTACAGGATATCCTACAGGAATCCTGTAACAGCTGATCCATCTAGAGTACATAGTATGGAGTCAATAGCAGCTGAAATCGACACAGGGAACATGCAACAAGCTTCGCTCGGACGTGAACACCTCCTCAACAGCTGAAATCAGACAGAGCCTATGCATGCAGCGTTTATGACCAGAGGATTGGGTCCCGAAGCCGTGCATATAGCATCAGCCAATCAAAAAAGGAATTCCAGCGCCTATGCATGAAGTAGCAGTGAGCAAAGCTATCATTCCACGTCCCGAAACCTGCAGAACACGTCCACGGCCACACAGGTAAGTGTCTAACCTTATTCGTCAAATTGCATAGACTATACTATGAAAACTGCATGTCTGTGAAATGGTGCAGATTGAATGAATTTGGTGGCCAGTCAACTGGCCACCCATAGTCAGTCAAATGGCATCATGGGATCCGAACGAGCTTGGTTACGCCAAAGAGACGAGCAGTCGACACGTGGGAAGTGTCCAGTCGGGAAATCGGCGGACTGACAATGGTGGCGGCGGTTAATGGCAAATGGGAAGTAATGGTGGCCAGAGACACACAGGAGAATAATGGCCGTGACGTTGGCTAACGGATCGACCTAGATACCTCACCCCCTCACCAGGAATTGCATCGTAATTTAAGAAATTGCTCGGCCGAGAACTCATGATGAACTGCTTTCATTTACACTTGCAACCGTTTCAGCAAAGTACGCATCCTCCGCCTCTGCAATTTGTTAGCCCGAGCTCCTCAGCACGTTTCAAAATCCTCCTGTGTTCCAGGCTTGTTCAAAAGCATCGTGACGTCCTCCAGTACCCGGCAAGCTCTCTATAGGAAGGAGCTCTATAGGAAACATGACATAGCCTTCCAGAGCAGAGAAACCTCAACTACCTGCATTGAAATTGGAGTTTCGAAGAGAGGTAGGCTCGAAAACACCATTCCCATGCATGATATTTTGAAAGGTGGTAAATTAAACTATCTAGGGTAGGAGAAGTAGAAGCAAGTCTGCCTGTGGGTCAAGAATAGTAGTTTTCCTGTATGATACACGGAAATTTTCAGTTGGTTCTGCATCAAGTTCTCCTCCATGATTCCTGTTAAGCAATTCCTCCTATAAAAACGATAAACCTTTGTGAGGGCTAACCTGTGCATGAAGAATGTGACTTTTATGTGGTTGAATGCATGCTGGGGATGAACATTAAGCTCTGCACTCTGTCTGTTGGAGTCTAATTCCCTGTTGACAGTCGAGTTTTGGGCCAACAACAATATAACCAGGGAATTGGTGCAAAGTGAAATATAAACACCTAAGGGACACTGTCTTCAAAGTTCAGGGGAAGAAACCATAAACAAATTACCCTTTCTGATCAGAGCACAAGCCAAAACAGAGTACTCTCACCATGTCAGGAGGGTTTATCAGGAAGGAACCCTCGTATTCCAGAAAATTGTGTGAACACCCCGCAATAGTGGACCTCTTCACCTATGCCAACTGGATGGCATTTTGTGACAAAATTCAGGGACACGGCGATGCAATAATGGAATAATTCTTGTTGTCTCTGCAACCTAAATCAAAGACACTGGCCACTGTGAATTTCAGAGGGTTGACCTTAAAGCTAATCCCTGAATTCATTAGCCGAGTCACTGACTTGCCATTGGGGATGCCCTGGAGCAAAGAGGAGAGAGGACTAGGCCAAAAAGCCAAGAAAGAATTCTTCCTACCAGAGGAACAGTTTGCAGAAGATAAGAATGGGGTAAGGAGGGCCAGTTTACATCCTCTATGGAGTGAAGCGAGTCTCCAAATTATGAAATACATCACCTGTGAGGGGCGGTTTAGTATTGTTTACGACTATCATTTCTGGTTGCTAAAAGAACTAAGACATGGGTTGGATCTACCCCCAGAGCAGAAGTTAAGCATCCCCTATTTTCTCTTGCAATCATTGATTGAATGTGGTACAAAACTGAAGGAAGGGACACCAAATTAGCTAGCCCATCACGGGCTCATCAAGCTTCTGGTAGAGGATGGCCTCCATACCTACACTGTCCCCCTCTCCTGGGAAATTTTCTGCAATATGTCAAAAGATGATGATATAAGAATTATGGCCGAGGAACTCACCTCATCCAGCAGTGAAGAAGGGAGACACCTTGAAGCCAAAAAGAAAGCAAAGGGTAAGGGAACCCTGGACAGACCACCACAGAAAGAACAAGAAGAGACACAAGAGAAAGGCCAAGCTGCCGAGCCCAAAACTGTGGGTGGAATAAAGGAACAAACACCAAGGGAGAAATGATTGCAAATCATGGCAGAGAGGACTGAAAAAGTCCACGAAAGTAAGGGCTCACCCAAGGAAACCATAGAAAAATCGAAAGAGAAGACACCCCCAGCCAAGCAAGCCAAAACAATGAAAACCGTTTTTACAGGAAGCCAGAAAATCGTTTCTACAAGAAACCAGAAAATAGTCAGCACAGGACTTTCTACAGGAAGTATGAAGGCAGAAAAGAAAAAGGAGAAATCACCCAGAATCTTGGCCAGGGTGGCAACAGTAGTGCTGGCTGCCTTAAGCACAACCCCAGAGCAAAAAGGGAAGAGAAAAAGGGAGCCTTCTATGTATTTTAAGGCAAGAAGGAGCACGAGGATAAAGACTGGCAAACCCTAGCCACCGTCAAAAGAACCAATCACGATTGTAGACACCCCAGCTACACAAAAATAGAGGTCTCCCTCCATGGCATCCATCACTTATGAACGGGGAAGCCCGAACACATCCACCTGGAGAGAAAGAACGAAAATGTTGGACACAAAGGCCTCTCTACAGGATGCTGATACAATTCTACAGGATACATTGGCTAGGCTAAAGGAGACCGAAGAGTTGGAAGAGAAGGAAACTACATCATCCCAAGAGGAGGAAAAGACTGAGAAAATTTAGGAACCAAGCCCCCAGCCCAACCTGGGCTCTTACTACAACTTGCTAGAGGTGGGAAGGATAATTCCCCAAAAATTTGCAGTGACGCTCTTCTTTGCACTAGAGGAAGAGAGAGTGAGGACCCACACTTGGATGAAAATCGCCAAGTCCAAGGGTGTGGCAGATATAGGTCCTTTGGAGGAACAACTCAAAGAGGCAAGGAAAGAATTGGCTTTGGTACGACATATAGAAAGCAGCCAGCGGACCAAGCTCTAGGAAGAAAATGAGCTACTCAAACAATAGCTACAGTTACAGGGACACCTTATGGAGGATAGGCCCCACACCTTGGGCGGACAACAGCAATAGGAGGAGCCCAAAACAACCAATGAAACACCTGATGAACAGCAGAGAAGGGAAGGGATGTAGGCTGAAATTGAGACACTGAATCACAGCTACAGGAAAAAGAATTGCAAGCAGGCCTGAAGATACAGTCTTTGAAGCAGCAGGTACAAGAAAAGGAGGCCCAACTAGCCTGCATGGCCAGTTGGACGATGGAAGCTCTGCAATGTAGGTAGCTGGCCAAATCCTACGCCCTATACCTCAAGGATCGTGGTTGCAGTTTCAGATCAACACTTTGGCGCAGAGAGGTATCACTCCATTTCAAAACTACTCTCAATTCATGGCTCTATGTGACAACAACTCATCCGAAGACAAGGCCAAGCTATTAGAGTTTTACCTACACAACTTGGCCCTTCCCAACATGAACTCGTGGGACCCTAACGCTGTGGTAGGGGACGTACAACTTATGGCCATGGCCTCTTGGCTAAATCATGAAGAAAAGAGAGCAGTAGAGGTCCAAAACATTATGAACAGAGAGCTACAGGAGCCACTATTGATTAGAGCAGAACCAGAGGATCCTTTAGCATTGATATCTGCCCACCAGCACTTGGCCAATGACCCTCAGGCCCTACCAGATTACATGGGATGACAAGCCCAAGCCATAGCCCATTTTGAGGACATGGAGAAACTGCTTGGGGATAACTGTGTTCATGCTTGCTCCCGGAGGTGGAATTCACTGTCCCGCAGCCTAAAGATTAGAGAATACCACACCCCCACAAGAATGAGGGAGGCCTTGGCAAGAGTGCCTCTCTACAAATAGTCCATGCAGAATCTTCAGGCCAGCTGGATCGGCCTCAAATTCAATCCTCCCTTTCTTTTGGGATTGTTAGAGGGAGTCAGAGAAGAGGAGCAACACAAGCAGTGAGAAGAAGTGGAAATCAAAGCATGATTTCATTACCGGGAAGAAGATATCACTTCAGAGGCTTGGGATGTGAGGGAGATGGTCAAGGCTATCCACCACGATGAGTTGGACTAGTTTCTCAGAGGATGAGCAACCCATTTAGCAGGGGATGATGATGAACCCCGAATTGGGTAACTTATTGGGCTCATTTTGCCTAATTGTCCTTGTTCAATCCTCCATTTTTCATAGATTATTCATGTTTTTTAGTATGTTTATGTTGTTTGAATGAATAAGGGTGGTCACTCTACTAGGGAGGCTAATACGAGGTTATTTCAGGTTTGTTTGGACAATTTTTGGAGCAAAACCAAGCAATCATGGGACAGGTGACAGCCAAGCTTGAGGTGAGGATTCGTAGGGGGGTTGTCTCTAGCATTAAATGACCCTTCCTCGAAATCTCCACCCTCAAACTCCGAGCTCAACAAGCCACCAAAATGAATCTTAAAGGCAGCCAATCAGTTTTGGGAAGAGTGACTGTTTACTGCAGTTGGAACAACTGAGTCCCTTGAATTTAGGAGGGCTGCTAGGCCCCTCGTAGTGTATAAATAAGAAGGTCTCAGCCTTCGTAGTTTACTTTTGGGAACTATTGTAATTTTGCACTAGAGTGTTGTCATTTTTCCAGCTCGTTTTCTTGTAGCTACTGCTGTATAACTTTCTTGTGATGATTATTTTTGGATAATGAGAAGCAGTTCTATTTGGCATCAGCTCTGAGTTTTTTATAGGAGTCTGTAGCTCTTGGGTTTGGGACCAACCTAAGAGCCAAGGCCTCCTTCATGTATTTTTGTTTTTTTGTGTCTTTGCAAAATAATTTCTATTTAGTAGATTAACAACTTGTTGATTACATAGGTCATGGTTAATGATCAGATAGGCTTTCGCATGCTCAGATTTAGTTGATAGATTAGTAACAGGGAATATCTCCATAAAAAGGCCATCAAGCACCTCTGATCTCACCTCTCCCTCAGTGGGATCGTGAGGTGGGACAAAGGTGACATTGCTGCCAACAAAAACGTTGTTTTGCTTTGTCATGCAATTCTTAGTGTTGGAATCCTCATTTGCAGATGTTGATATTAGTAGTGTTTAAATGCTTCAGTTGATGGTTGCTTAGTTGCATAATTTATTTCATGCATTTCATTTCGAATAAACTGTTGTTCATTTCCTTTTGCTATTACTTAGGTCAGAATAGAGTAAAGTAATTAGGTTATAGGTTTTATAAGTGTTTGCTTGTTCAGTTTGAAAAGCCACTTGCAGAGTACCTATTACCCCGCCTTACCTGCACATACTCCATCCAACCTACCTGTTTCATCCTTCACTTAGAACCCTTACCTTGCATTTGCCTCATTCGCTTACTTGCCATGATTCTCATCTTCTTGTGCAACATTCTTTCATCCCTCCTTGAACAAATCTAACCATCTGCGCCACTCCTCAACTTCGTCCTCCAAGCCTTGAACTCCCCTACACCCCTATTTCACCTCCATACTCATTCCTCCACCTTTTTCCCTCCATCCATGCTCCAAAATCCCATTTCTGAACATCTTGTAGAAAATTACAGACATCCTGTAGAAATTCTAGACATCCTGTAGAAATTTTAGACATCCTGTAGAACCCCTGCAGACTTCCTGTAGAAGCTCACGAAGGCGGTTTCTTGAAGGCCAAACTCTGTGAAACTCTCAAGAAGGGTGCTAGGGACCCCTTATGCCCTCTCTGAACCTTCCAGACCTCTTCCAAGCATTTCCTCTCGCCAATCCACCTCTGCACAGTAAAAGACAGTTAAAAATCGCATGCATGATAATTCTGACAACTTATTCAAAAATACAAAAAGATGGTTCTCTTAGATTTTACTGTAGACATAGATTAGATATATGCATTTCATCCTCTTAGAAGTCAATGGCATCTCTCCCAATAGCTTGCATCCTCTTTCTTGCATCAGTAGGGCTAGCTGGTAAAATTAGGGCTTGCTAGGGTTTACGATTGCTTTCAGCTTTTCAGTTTCCTTCTACAGATAGATTAGCTTCCTTTGATTTAGCTGCCATCCATCATTTAATCAACCTCTTCTCAGAGCTCATAGAAGTTGGCTTGAGCCCCTAGCAGACTTGTGCCAGCTGACCAAGTGACAGCTACGGCAAGAGCTAGTACTTGTGCACACAACACCATCGCTTCCAAGTTTGTTACAAACTATCGGGTTGATAAAAGTAAAGAAGGGAGTCCCAGGAGTTACAACATTGTTGCTGCAATAATGGAGCTCACCAGTAACCAATATTCAATTTTGAAGACTTCACCTTGTTCTCACCAACCTCCTGCGTTAGAAGGGCTATTGGGTTGGTGCCAAAACCTTGAATAAGATTGGAAGTGTGAATTAAATCATCATGTGATGAAGATTCTCCACCCTTCACTATACCCCGGGTCGCTTTTGCATGGAGTCTAAATTCTCAATGGACTTAAAATCTAGATTTGAAATGCTACCTCCCATTTGAAGCTTTTCATAGAACAAATATTTTGTAGAGGTATCATTCATGGAAAGAAGAGTTTTTTTGGATGACCTCTTCATACCCACCTAAGAATCCAATGACCCATTAGCGACATGATGTAGTCATCCCACCAAGTCACCAACTAAAGGGTGAGAATATTGTACAAATATTTAGCTTTCAAATAATAGATTTTTTAAATAGTCTAAGAGTGAACCGACCACCAATTTCATCATCTTGACACAAGCATAATTTCATGTGTGTGTGTGTGTGTGTGTGTGTGTGTGTGTGTGTATAGATATGAACACACTTGTTTGACATAGTTTTATTATATGAATATATGCATTTTCCTTTTGTCTATATTTTTTTATTATATAAGTATATTCTTGTTTCATCAATTCTTTTTAACACATATATTTTTCATTTTTAAGAAAAAAGATTGCCTTACAACTTTATTATTTACAAATATTCTCATTACTAGTAATATTTTTTTTCTTTTGAAAAATAAATAAAATAATGTATTTTTTAAATAAATAAATATTTGAAATGTATCACTAGTACAAAATGGATAATTAATTACTAAAAAAACAACTAAAATCTGCATATAATGGACCATTTTTCAGTTTGTGACCTAATAGTAGCTAATTTACAGTATCTTAAAATGCGACCAACGTTTAGTCGTTTTTAACTTAGTCATTAATTGGTTGTATCAATTTTATCATCTAGTAGTATATTTAGTCATAAATTTGGTCATTAATTTAGTCATTGATTTAGTTATTAATTGCCACAATTAATGACCAAATCTACAACAAAATATATTACTATATGATCACCCGATAAAACAAATTAATGACCAAAGAAATATGACCAAAATGTTGGTCGTGTTATAATATACTGTAAATTAGCTACTAATAGTCATATATATGCATGTAAATTTTAACCCCATACAAAAATTACCCGCATACAAATTCTAAAACACAGAAAATAAATAATGCGAGAGCATAACACATAAAACACATATACACAGATATTTTTCCCTAGATGCCAAAACCGGGACTACCAACTTGATTTTTCATTATGTTCCTTTCAATGTTACAATACATATTTATACATTTCGAAAACGATGGACCGAAAACCATCGCATCCAAAACCATGTGCGAAAATCATGCACAAAACCATAGGCAGGTCTGCCCAACCTAATATAGGGTAAAAAAAAAAAATTCCAAGGCCGCTATCTTGGACCCCGTAGAGGGGGGCTACCCACCCCCATCAAACCCCCCTGTGACCCCCCCGCTGCGTAATTAGCGCAAGGAAGGGGGGGCTTTTCCCCCCTTCTAACCCCCCGGTTCACTACGTGGGCTAGTCGTGGAAAGAATAACACAACCCAACATTCTCCCATTTGTTGCTTTCATTCCACAGGGGGCCACAAGAGAGCTGAATCATTTATCCAGCCCTGTAATGGCCATTGTTTCTCTACACCAAAAGAACTTCTCAAAGCTCACAAATTTTGTCAATGCATCTGCAGTATTCTTCAAAGTGTCCACCTTTACCAGCAACACCTTTTTGTCTTCTATCATATCCCTCACAAAGTGATACTGAACGTCAATGTGCTTTGTCTTTGAATGGTAAGCATGTTCTTTGCCAATAAAATTGCACTTTGGCTATCATAGTCTATCCTTATAGCTCCCTATACTAACCCCATACTTGGACAGAATCTTTGCAACCAAACTGCTTCCTTGCTTGCATGAGTGGCTGCCATGTATTCTGCCTCTGTAGTTGATAGTGCCACTACAGATTGTTTCTTACTCATCCAATTGACTGCACCTACAAATAGGTTAAACACATACCCACTTGTAGATCTTCTCTGATCTAGATCTCCATCTCAGTCTGTATCAACAAAGCCATGGATATCCAAAACTCTCTTCAATCCTGGTCTTCCTTGGCAGCAAAAACCATAATCACTAGTGCCACGCAAATACCTGAAAACCCGCTTCACTATTGTCCAATTCTCCTTCCCTGGTTTTGACATAAACCTGCTCAATACTCCTACAGCATGTGCAATGTTTGATTTAGCACTTCCTTTTGTTTAACCAAAGCTTCCTCTTTGCCCGATCTCTTTTAATTTCCATGCCCAAAATATAGTTTGCAGCACCAAGATCTTTCATGTCGAATTTGGAGGATAATTGGGTCTTTAAATCTTGGATAATTTCTTTGTCATTTCCAACCAACAACATATCACGCACATACAAAACCAGATAAATAACACAGTCACCAATTAATTTAAAATACACACTGTGATCTGGTTTGCTTCTAGTGAAGCCAATTCCTCGTATAAATGTATCAAATTTATGATACCACATCCTTAGTGACTGTTTTAACCCATTCAAAGACTTATTTAACTTGCATACTGGTTCTTTCTTACCCTTCACCGCAAAGCCTTCAGGTTGCTTCATGTAGATTTTCTCTTCCAGATCCCGGTGAAGAAATGTTGTCTTCACATCCATCTGTTCTACCTCAAAATCAAAAGCAGTAGAAATAGATAAAAGTAATCTAATAGAAGTTACCTTGGCAACAGAAGAAAAAATATCACGAAAATCAATTCCCGGCACCTAGAAATAACTTTTTTCTATCAACCGAGATTAGTATTTCTCATACTCGTAGAATCACTCTCTGTGGGGAGTGAAGTGAAAGGATGCACTTGAGTCAATCAACCATGCCTCATTATCTACATGTGTACTTGAAGAAGCCAAGTAACATCCCCACCTTCATCTGAGGTGGTTTTCACCTCTGCAGAAGGAGCATCATCAGATCCATTTCCTTTGTCAGGAGCTTTAGATTTATAGACCCTTTTGTAGTGTCCTTCCTTTCTGCATTTCTAGCACACCACCTTTACAGGTTTTCCTATAGATTTAAATGTCCCTCTAGATTTAGATCTCCCTCTAGATTTAGATCTCCCACTCGATGACTTATTTTTGTTTATGTTCTAGGACCGTCCTTGTACAAACAAGGCATCACCATTCTAGCTCTCCATATTTTTACGTCTCATCTCCTCCGCTAGCAAGGATGAGACTATTTCATCAAATTGCAAGGTAGTTGCATTGTTACCTTTTGCAATAACTAGACTATCCCACGAATCTGGTAGAGAACAAACCAAACCAATGCACTTATCTTCATACGAAATTTTGATATCAACAGACGATAATTGACTTACTTGAATATTAAATGCATTCAGATGCTCTATCACTGAGTCTCTATCTTTCGTCCTCAGGTTATACAGCTTTTTCCGTAGGAACAATTTATTCACCAGAGACTTAGATTGGTATAAAGTACCCAATTTGTCCGACAAAGCTTTTGCCGTAGCTTCCCCAAATACATTCAACAATACTTATCTGAGACACACAATCGTATTGTGCTCTTTGCCTTCTGATCCAACTTCTTCCATTCTTCATCAAACACTTTTGTTGGTTTAGTACCTGGATCTACTACGATCCACTGATCTTTATCCACCAATAGATCCTCCATCTTGAGTTTCCATAACTCAAAACTCTGACCATTAAATTTCTCGATCTCTATCTTTCCACTGCTCACCATCTTCTTTCACCACCAAAATCGATCTCGCAGATCTCCCATTGAACAAGGTCTACCACAAGACAGAGTGAAACCCCTCAACAACAAAGGCATCCCCTTGAAGCCAAAACAGCTCTGATAACAAATGTAGGTTTTAACCCCGTACATAAATTACTTGCATACGAATTCTAAGACACAAAAAATAAATAATGTGAGAACATAACGCATAAAACACATATACACAAAGACTTTCCCCTAGATCCCAAAACCAGGACTACTAGCTTTATTTTTCATTATGTTCCTTTCAATGTTACAATACATATTTATACATGCCAAAGCATCCAATACCATGGACCGAAAACCATCGCATCCAAAACCATGTGTGAAAATCATGCACAAAACCATAGGTAGGTCCACCCAACCTAATATACGGTCCAAAAAAAAAAATTCCAGGGGCACTAACTTGGACCCCGTAGAGGGGGGCCATCTGCCCCCCTCAAACCCCCGAGACAAGGGGGCTGCCAACCCCCCTCTAACCCCGCAGTTCATTACGTGGGCTAGTTGTGGAAAGAATAACACAACCCAACAATGCAAATTTTAGTCATCGTTTGAAACCAATTAATGACTAGAGAAATATGACTAAATTTTGATCGTGTTATAAATACTGTAAATTAGCTACTGATAGTCGTATATATGCAAAAATTAATCACCATTTGCAATCACAAATTTATCATTTTCAGTAGTCATTTATCTTCTTTTGGTAGTTTCATATTCATTATATAAACGACTAATTTAGTAGTTTATATTCATTTCATTTACTTTCATTAATAATCATTATAAATGACTAATTTAGTCGTATATTTATTTTATTTGTGTTCATTATTAATCAACATAAATTAATTTGTATGATTTTGCGACTAAATTTAAAAAATGTCATACAATGTGCATGTTCATCTAATATGAAAACGCAAAGTTGCATGTTAATGACAATACTAAACAATATCAAATGCAACTATAAATAATTTTAACCACAAATTATATTATATGAAATGTTAAAGTATTACAATTTGAATTTCCAACTTAATATTGGTTGGACTACAATTTACACATGAAATGATGTTTCATCACTTCAAAACATTATCATTGTGTTACCAAGGCATTGCAGGTGAATTCACCAACTCTGAATACTTGAACATCAATCTTTATGTGTGTGTCTTATGTGGGATATTTACTCTAATGGTATC
Organism: Pinus taeda; assembly: GCA_000404065.3. NCBI lineage: Eukaryota > Viridiplantae > Streptophyta > Pinopsida > Pinales > Pinaceae > Pinus > Pinus taeda. The sequence continues at coordinate 38,734 of APFE030486229.1, forward strand.
ACTATACCAGTTCTCTTCTCTCCCTCTTTTTGCATTTGTTTCTCCATTGTTATTGCTCTTAGCCTCTTTCTTCAATTCCTGCTTCTTACTATCAATAATGATTTCCTTTTCTGAAAATAAAAGAAAATGCAATGCAGAGTGTAAGACATGAAATACAATGAACACTAGAATATAAACTAAAGTAGACTATAACGATTTTATAAGACATATACCTCAACATCAACAATATCAAAGTCATCTTGCCCCAAACAAGTAAGAAACTCGAACAAGTTTTCTTCAGTTGGGCGATAGTAGCCACTACAATGTGGTGAGATGGAATGTATAAATAAAGAAAATAAAATGTCCCCTTATAAAATAACACCTTGTAACTTAGTACTCAACCTTCACGGAAAGCTTAAGCACAATCATGCCAATTAGGTTACATGCTAAAAAGCTCAAGTTGTAGATAAGATATTAACAAATAATCTGAGGTGTGATGTTTAATCCTTGTCATTTTATTCACAACAAAATTTCATTTTCTAATGCATGAACTTGGTCAAGTATATAAACAACATGTGCTCAAATAACAACATGAAAATAAACTTTTATGATAGTCATGAAAATATTTTAACACAAAATAGTTATAACGATTTCAATCAATATCATGTAATACTAATTTCAACTTCAAGCTTTGATTATTGTTTAAATGGACATGATATAAAGTATTTTCAATTTCCTAGTTAAAAGACAACAAAATCAAAAGAAATGTTCAAAATATAATCAAACAATAAAGAGAGGATATCATGGAATGGACATTGCAATTATAAAAAAATTGTTTACATTCCCACCAATGGCTTGTCTAACATTCCTAAAACATTTTCTTTTCCAAAATAACCATGAGGTGAAAGAACCACAACATTAAAAACCATAGGAATCCCTGCTAGAAACATTTCCAAAGTCAATGGCTCAGGTGTCTGAAGAATATCTAACAACAAATGAATCATATCCAAGACATGCTCTGCATTGTCTCTCCATCCTTTTTCCAATCATATTTCCTGCAACCTACCCACAACAGAGTCAAGTTACAATCACACGAAGGCATGGACATTTGTTTTATCTTTTATATCTTTAAAAGTTGAATCTGATTTGTTTCAGGAACACATTAATTCATATTTAAATTTTTCCTGACATATAAGAAGGTATCAATCAAACATGACATCAGAAAAATCGACCTCAATGAGGTCATCAAACTTGCGAGGGCATATTTGTTCTTTTCAAAAGGGAGGGATCCCTCTTTTTCAATTATTTCAAGGTTCTCTACTATTTCCTCCTTATTTTCTTGGATATTAATTTGATCATCCATAACTTGCAACACAAGAAAATGCTAGTCAGTTCATTATATTGTAGTTCTTGCCAATGAAAATGACATATAATTCTTTACAATTGCAATGAAGACAATATTAAAATGAAAACCCCCAATATAAGTGAAGTGTTTTTTGTTTCTTATCTACAAATTGGAACATTTCCTGGGTAATTGTCAAAGGATCGAACATCGGCTAAGAAGTGCCCTTGCCAAGTTAAAATGAAAGATCTCAATGTAAGTGAAGTGTTTTTTGCTTTTTAGCTTACAAATTGGAACATTCCATGGGTAATTGTCACATAATCAAAACTCGACTAGGAAGTGCCCATACCAAGTGATAAAGTTTACTATGATAAAAAGGCAAGGTTCTAAGAGTGGCTAGGATAATGGGGTCCTGAAAGGGTTTTAAATTCACTAGGGTATGTTCTTGAAATATCAAAATTAGACTTGCATCTAATTTTCGAAGTAAAAAGAGGAAGACCTAAAATACAACTTGTTGCAAGCAAAAATATGAAGGAATGGGTTTAAAATATACCCTTATATTGGATTGACAGATCAAGATGACCTTTTCATAGTTTTTGGGGATGGGTGATGACAAAATTGATATCTAAGGATGGAATGCAAATGCAGTCAGTAAAATAAAATCCTGGAAGGCCTAATAATAGACACTAAACCAAGTAATCACAAACAAAACAATGATATCCAAAAGGTTTGTTACTAGACCCTAAAGTAAGAAACAAACTAGGTTGTGATAAGAAAGTGTTAGTAAGTAGTCATGCAAACGTGAAGGGTATCTATATATTTCTTAGAAATTTCATTCTTGGGTATCTGGATAGTCAGTATCTTGAGAGGAACTCAAACAAGGAACCTTATAATTATAACAACTCATTTGTTCCATTTTAAAAGGAGATGCCTGGCTCTTTGACACTGGTTATGGTGCAAGTTTGAGTAACAAAGATTCAAATTTATTATTTAAAGTGACAAGTATAGAGAAAAGATGAATAGATACTTGGATCCTCTTGTGTAAGAACCTTTTTTTGGTGGTTGGTGTTGATAGTGTTGTATAAATAGGTGCACGGGTGGTCAATGTTACTGGCGATGTAGAAATAAACACATGAGTTGAACTATAGATCAACAACAAGTTTGTTAATCATTTTACATTAGTGACTTTTAACAATCTAAATATATTATTTCAAATGGAAATAAACATGAGGCAAAACTCAATAAACCATGAATATTTAGTAGTTTAAAATTACATAGCTGGTTGAATTTTCCCTTTGAAGAAGTAAATATATTAAGAATGTTTAGAACTTCGAAACATGAGTATCGAAAATATAAATACAACATGTAAAGACAACCTTTAGGTATTAAATGGCAAAGGTAATGCATCCAATTCTTGTATAAAATTTTGTTGTAAGAATTGGTCTCTTGATGAAGTAATTAGAAATATTATGTTCTATTCTTCTAATAATAGTCCTGATAACCTCACCCTTCCTTTATAATTTCCTGACTTGCTCCATTCCCAAATCTAATGTTTGTTGAAGAAAATGTAACTAGGTTCAGTATTTACAAAAGTGATTTTGATCTTTGTACTTGTCAAGAAAAAGAAATATTATTTCTGAATTATAAGAATGAGTTTCTTGCTCATTTCATAAGTGTTACAGGTCAATTTGGGCACATCAACCCCAGTTTCCATATCCATATTATTAGGGTCCATCAACCCCTAATTCATTTGTTTCATTCCCTAATAAAGTTAACCAACATCATGCTTGCCTCCTAAGAGTTTCATGACACCATTCATCCAAAAAGTGCCCCTAAGGAGATCAACACAGGAAGCCTTCTATCATGCTACAACGCATTGCAGGAACTACACTGTTTGGGTGCTATGCATCACACCTATCCTTTGTTTCACTTGCGTTGAGCGAGATTCATCGAATTTTTGAAATGAATCCATTGGATTCCTCATCCAATGGATTCTTCTAGGAGTTTCCAGATGGATGGAGCTCGCTTTTGGATGAGGAAGAGGATGAATGAACTTTAATCCATTATCCCTTCCTCCATGGAACCACTTCCCAATTTTGGCAAAGCATTCATGAGGGCCATTAATGGCCTAACCTCCTCCATTCAGCTATAAATTGACCAAGCATTCAAAGGCCTGGGGAGGTTGGAGCTTCTTGAGCTAAGGAAATTCTGTTTGAGTGAGACTTGCAAGACAGTAATGTTATCATATCAAATTGTTGCTTCATGAGGAGAGAAGGGTTTGAAACTGGAAGGAAGGCACTGAATAGAACATGAATTCATGGGTTGTAATCTTTCCTTTATCAATAAAGAGTTCTATGATTTTTTCCCATTCATGTGTTTACATGATGTATATTGTATTTTCGATTCTATAATATGTTCAGTTAGCAGATCATTTGATGGTTTTATGTCTCGGCTTGTGTGCAAGTACCTTCCATGCGAGTTAAGTACGGAAGGGAATGGCAAAAGTGTTCAAAGGGAATAGGGATTGAGCAAGAGATATAGGTTGGTTCTTTTGTTCCCCTTTCATTTATCTGTTAGCTATAGGAAGAGCATTGGAATTAATTTGGCTATTGTTCTAGCCTAGCTACTAGGTCTAGGGGTTAGTCGTTTGTAAAAACACCAAAATTTCCCATAATAAAATGGCGACCATACTAGGGAGTGACCCTATCCCTTATAGTAGCTTATCAATCTCTTCAAACACTTTGACATATTATAGTTACCGTTTTTCATCGAATTCAAGTTCAATTTACTGAAAATTGAGTCAATTTTAAGCATAAAATTGTCTTACTGTAATCAGCACAGCTCTGTGACTGACCTAATGCGTTGTAGTGCATCTTCTGCATAGACACAGTGCGATTCAACACACTGTCTCTAACTGTGCCCTGCGCTGATCCCTTTAGGATTAGTTTTCCCATCTAGGAGCTGAGTCCTTTAGTCAATTTTTCAGTTGTTTGAATTACTTGTTGGATATAGATGAGGTCTTGTCTCTGAAAACAATCTTTGTTTCCTTGTTTCGACCCGATTTACACTGGATTGTTGAATTTTTTTATGTATTTTCTTTATTATTTGCAGTCCATTGTCAAAAGTAGTTTCGATCGATTGTTTTGTCAAAAACGAAGTGTCATAAAGTCTTCCTTCATAAAATAATCGATTGATCTATTTGTGCATTTGATTCATGTTTTCGTTTAAAGTGTCGAAAATATTCATTTCTTTGAAAGATTAAAGTGTCGTTTAGTCTTCCTTTCCCTTTGAGAGAAATTGTCATAAATCGACATTTTTTGTGAAAAGAGTTTCTGAATCGTTTATGCATTAGTTTTTCTTATTGCATCATTCACATTAAGAGGAATTGAAAAGAAAACGAAATACATGCAATTGCATTTTAGAGTTTGAGTTTGTGTGTTCAAAAGGAATGGTTTAAGGAATTGCATTAGTTTGTGCTCTTTGTTGATTGTTCAAAAAGTACATGTATGCTCTATCCCTTATAGCTAGGATTTTCATTGTTGAAGAAAAATGGAAAGAGTGCTTCTCATTCTAGTTGCATTCTTAGGAATTTCGGAAAATATCTCGTGGTGAAACTTCAAAGGCAAATATTAAGCAAGGTCAACCTAAAATTTACATCAATTAACCTAATAACACATTGGAACTTAATGCAAACATCTAAAGGTGTCTAGGCTAGAGACGTTTTCCGATGTCTCAAAACCTAGTGGTTGTCGTTTTCATTGAGGTTGGGTGATTCCTCCTCTTTGATTCGATAAGTACTAGTACGGACTTGTGCTCCTTGTACCTTTGAGTATATAGTGGGATACCCCAATAGGTCAAAATCATTTATCCCTAGGAAGCCGAGTCTACCGCCTTACCGATCACAATGCACCGAACACAGCATTTGGGACTATTGTATGGTAAATCCTTGGTAATTTCTCTTTCATTTACCACCAAGGTGTATATTGTAGTTTTGTGATTAGTTTGGTAAACCCTCTTGTCTAGTATCTCCAGAGCATTCACTTTTTTTCCTTTTTAACTCCTTAAAAGAAAAGTTCCATCTGAGCACTTTTCCTTTCAGGCTCACTAAACATCGAAAGCGACTAGAGTCATCTTTTGTTTTTTCTCGACTTTTTAAAAATGAAAAAGAAAAGTTATGCTCTAGTGTCATAAAAGTTAATTGGCTATGAATAACATCCTTATTCCTTAGTTTAGTTTAGGTTGATAAGAACAATTAGCAATTTTGGAGGAAGATCAACCTCCACTCCGTCGTTCAAGGAGAGTTACGAGCAAACCGCACTTGCCACCAAAAGTGACACCCATCCGGTCAAGGCAGACTCGTCAAACTGAGTCTGGTACTTCAAGAGTTTCTGGTACTTCATCTGAATTACCAAAGCCACCTATCATGGCTAGTACTGAGCGTCAAGTTACTCCAACTATTTCTGGTACATCTGTTACACAAGAAGAAGTTACTCAACTACCTGAGGCTACTATAACGGAAACAAGTGAAAAAGTAACTGAAGTTGATCCACAACTTGAAGTTAATCAACCAGAAATTACTTCAGAATTTGAACCTGTTCAATTGGAATCCAAAACCAATAGCAGTTGAAACCAAAGACATTCCTGAACCTGAAGTTGTTCACGAACCTTCCCTTGAAACTGAAGTTCTTTTACCAAAACATCTGGACTTTGACCTTGAACATTCCGAAATTGTTACTGAAATAACTCAATCATCTGTAGTTCCTAAAACTCCATCTTTAAAACCATAAGTTTTTTTCAGACCTCACAGTGAAATCCTTCCACCTGGATTAATTGTTGTAGAGGAAGAAGCTGAGGAAGATTCTACCCCGGGACTCCACATCATTTTGGACATGGTTTGTATCTTTATTCTCAATCTCTTCCTTTTTCTACTACTGCCTCTGAGATACCACTTGATTCATTAGGTCAACTTTTGGGTCAGTTAACCATGGCATAACAACCGCAAACATCCTAGACTATGCCATCTGATGTAGCTGCAGCAGAATCCTTTGTTGCTACTTCTTTGATGTTTACTACCACACCCGAGTCACATTTATATGGACAGTTGTCCATCTCGGCTGGTTATGAGTTTATGTCTGGAATCCACTCAGGGGTTTATTCTTTGCCATGGTCATCACCCATGTCGTCATCAAGAATTTTACCTGGTTCTTCTTATCAAGGACAACATTTTGATCCTACTTACTAGTATCAAACTGGGCAATTCGATGAACAAAGACCTGTATATCCTCTTAACACTGGATTGCCACCATATGGATCAGGTTGCACAAGCTTCCTTTAATGCTCTTAAAGATTCCCTGATTAGAGCATCATTAATGTATGCCCCAAACTATCAACAAGACTATTACCTGTATCTCGCTACTACAAATACAACTATCCGAATGGTTTTAGTCCAAGAAGAAGATGGAATATAACATCCAGTGTATTATTTGAACCGTAATCTCAATGATACTGAAAGAAAGTATTCTTATGTGGAAAAGTTAGCTTTGGTAGCTGTTCAAGCTGTGCAGAGGTTTCATCACTATATTCTCCTGTGTAAAACTACAATTATCTCTGATTGCAACCCTATGACATATATTTTGTCACATCAATTATTGCAGCGCAAATATTCAAAGTGGATAGTTATATTGCAGGAATTTGATTTTGAATTCGTTAAATCTAAGTCAAAGAAATCTCTCATATTTGCTGAACTACTTTCCGATCTTCCCTCATCCTCCAACGATTCAACATCAGAAACATCAATCTTGGATGAGTCTCTATTTCTCATTTTGTTAAGTGATCCATGGTATGGAGATATACTAATCTATCTCCAAACTCAAGCTTTCCGGCCCAATACCTCTCGCTCTCAATAGCGACATATTCGATACCCAGCCAAAAATTATCTGATTACAGGTGATATGCGTTATCGTCATGGTATTGATACGATTTTATGTAGGTGCCTCACTCATGAGGAGGCTGAGAAAGCTTTAAATGAATGTCATTCAGGTGCTTGTGGTGGACATTTGTCCAGATATGCAACAACGCAGAGAATTCTCTGTGTTGGATACTTTTGGCCAACAATATTCAAAGGTTGTATAATTGCCATCAGAAGTTGTCATGCATGTCAAATATTTGGTCGGAAAGCTAGACTACCACCTGCACCTTTGCATCCAATAGTTGTTGTTGGACCATTCGCTAAATGGGGCATTGATTTCATGACATGTAACCCCACCTAGAATGAGGGGAATGGGTATATTATAGTCAATGTTGACTATTTTACCAAATGGGCTAAGGCAATGCCTACATTAAACAACAGTGGAACTTCAACCACGTGGTTTCCACTTTTGGTGTACCACAGGCCATAGTTACAGATCATGGGTTGCATTTTTGCAATCATATGATGGTTGAGTTAGCTGCCAAATTAGGATTGTCGCATGATAGTTCTACTCCATATTATCCGCAAGCTAATGGACAAGTTGAGGCTATCAACAAGGTCCTTAATCGCATGTTACAATGAATTATTGGAGTTCACAAAAGAAATTGGAATTTAACCCTGTACTCGGCCTTGTGGGCGTATCGAACCTCGGTGAGAAATGCTACAAGATTGTTATAGACATTTTTGGGCACTTCAAACCCAATCATAAATGTCCATAAAGTGAGGACTCCTAAGTCCCTAAAAGTGTTGCTTCACTGCCTAAAGGAACAAGGTCAGCTGATTACATCATCTCCCAGATGTTCTCCACTAAAAACTGCTCAGAAAGGGTCAAAACTGGACCATACTGAATACCTAGTGCAGAGGGTGCGATGCATATCACCTTCCTAGTGTACAAGGTGCGATGCATACTGAATGGCCCCTTTGTAGGGTGTGAAGGTCGGGAATGGACAAATGTCAGGGACAAATTGCGAGGTGGAAGATCATGGAATATTCCAGAAGCTTCCCCTCTGACACTTGCCTCTCTATTTTTGACCAGGGATGAGTAAGAGATCATCATTCTCCAAGTGGAATCAGGAACTGTTAGAGAGAGGACACTAATCAAGACTCCAGAAGATGACTCACCCCCCTACAATCATCTATATATGGATCCCTCATCACAAAGATCCATAGGCTGGAATCTTGTATCTTGTAGAGAAGTACTGTTGGTTTTCTGGTGTAGCTTCATAGTGTTGGGTGATCTAAGCTTTACTTGAGGTGAAGAAGGGATTTCTTGCTGGAGGATGATGCTGGGTCAGAACATATGGTTGTAATCCTTTTGCTATTCTTGATGTTAATAAAGTTATTCAAGTTTTCCTCCATATTCTTGTATGTTTGCTTATATATGCATTTGTATAGTTAACACATATCTGGTCCTGTGTTATTTATGAATATAGATCTTTATTCTTCGATAGTAGTATGTCGCTGTGATTCCACAGGTGCTCTTTGAAGCTGCGCAGACGAAGAAGAAGCGGCAAAGCTCTATCAGGAAGGAGAGGAATCAAACAAGGAAATCAAGTGCAAGACTAAGGTTGGTCTCCTTTGTTCCACTCTTATCTATTTTCATAAAGGAAAATGAAAGTAGACTTTACTTGTTTGTTTCTAAGATAGCTACCAGTCTTAGTGGGAATAGCAGCATCCGAGTGGACACTATTCCCGGTAACAAAATGGCGACTCCACTGGGGAGCGGCTAGATTGTTTGTTAGCCTATCTTTGTTTCTTTTATAAACTTACAAACGGAGCCTGAAGCCAAGCCAGCTAGCCTTCGAACTGCATTTGTTATATAAATGCAAAGTAGATCAATGATGCTTTAGTCTATCTCCGGGTTTTGTTTATGAATTAAACAATCAATCTGCAAACAGTCTAATTGCCCTAAGTGGTGGCTCTAGTAACCTCCTTAGATCAACCCCTTTGATTTACATATACTGAACATCACTAACTCGGTCTAAATCCCTAAACTGAATTGCAAATTGTGAGTAAAAACTCGTTTAAATTCTCACGTTGGTACCATCACACCCTGCCTTCAAGGCAATCTGTATGCATCGCACTTCCCGAGTGCAGTAGGTGCGCTGCATACTGAATTCACTATGTGACAGGTGCAATGGTCAGGGAAGGTTAACTTTACCTTCAAACTTTGGTTTTTTCCTCACTATTTTCAGTCCTATTCAGGAGTTTTGCTGTCAGTGGTTAGTGTATCTCTATGAAAACCCCCTTCTCTTACATCTTTCCGCCTCTATTGTGCAAATAACTGTAAGTGTTTTTATGTATTATGCGTCATTTTTAGTTCTCTTTTGCAAAGAAGTAGCATAGTCGAACTGTCGTTTCTAAATCTGAAAGTGTCGTAGCTATCGTTTTCAGTTATAGAAGAGAATCCCATTGTTCTTGATAGTCGATTATATAGTTACTCTTGCATATGATTTGAATTAGTAGTTTTTAAAGTGTCGAAAAGCAATTTTCATTTTGAAATCGCAAAGTGTTTCTCTTACCTTCACTTCATTTTGAAAAGAAATTTGTTGAGTATTGTCGCTTTCAAAATAATTCAGATTGCACATAGCTTTCTTATCACCATTCATACATTAAGGAGGCTGAAAACAAATACATGCATGTGCATTCGCATTTGCATTTAGACTGCTTGGTTTGATTTAGGACAGTGCATTTAGCGTGTGCTCTGTGCTCTTTTTTGAAAGATTCTTAACTTTCTTTCCTTAGTAGCTAGGATTTTCATTGCCAAAAGAAGATTAAACGTTTGTTTATCATCTTAGACTGCATTTTAGGAATTGTATACACATCACACGGTGAACCTGAAAGGCAAATTTTTAAGCAAGATCAACTTAAAATAAATTTAATGAATCTAACAACGCTTTGGAACCTAACACACAACATCTAGAGGTCTAGGCTATAGACGTATTCCGGCGTTGTAAAACCTGGTAACTGTTGTTCTCATTGTTGGTTGGGTGATTCCTCCACTCTGAAACAGCAAGTGCCAGTACGGACTCGTGCTCCCACGTACCATCGAGTATATATTGGGAGACCACAATAGGCTGCATCCTTTATCATTAGGAAGCCGTGTCTGTTGCCATATCGATCGCAATGCACTGAACATAGCATTTGGGAAGATTGACTGTCGTACCGTAAAAAGTATTCTGCAGTTTTCCGATTGGTTTGGTAATCCCCTCTACCTAGATCTCCAGAGAAGTCTATTTTGCTCCTTTTCAGACTCCTTAAAGGAAAAGGTCCATTTGAGCACTTGTCACTTCAGGCTCACTAAAAATTGAAGGTGACTAGAGTCATCTTTTGTTTTTCTCGACTCTTTAAAATTGAAAAAACAAGTTGTGTCAAAGCATCTAAAATTTATTTTAATCGGAATAACACCACAAATTCCCTCGTTGGTCTTTAGGTTGAGAAAAATGGAGTCTACCAACCAAGGATTTCCCCTTGGAGGAAATCCTAGTCCCTTCTCCTCTTGGGGAGATGTTGGTGCAACCCATATGGCCACATTGTCACTTCCAGGGTTAACGATTGGTTTTCCTGTCTGGCTCTTCTCTACCTCTGTCGTTCAGAATACCGTAATTCCTAAACAGTCAAGTCAGCAACTAGATGATACTAGAGTTGCCCACCAACCTTCTACTTTGTCTGATTCTCCCTCTCCTCCTTCCTCTTCGCTTGATAAAGCTGGTAAAGCTAAAAATCAAGTAACTGAGAAGAAGAAGAAGTAGAAAGAAAAAAAGGAAAAGAAGAAAAAGGAACCAAAATCGAAAGGGGGCAACCAAGCGTCATCTAGAAAAAATACTCACACCGCACCGTCTAAACCTAAATCTCCTTGTGTCATTTGCAATGGAGACCACTATCACTGAGATTGTCCCTGCATCCCTCGGATCTTAAGGGACTGGTCTCCTTGTTTGCACAATCCGGTGTCGTCAATCTCTAATGATCATGTTGAATGCACACCATTAACCAGTGAAAGTGAAGCACCTAGATAGAAAAGGAATCCCAGATTTCCTTGTAAGTTGTGTGAAGGCAATCACGCCATCCACCGTTGTCCCTTCCTTGATGAAGCTAAAAGAGTTTTGGATGACCGTCCTGCTTCACTGCTACGGCTCCCTCCTCGATATAAAAAACTCTTGCCAAGTCCACCACTGGTTGAAAATCCATCTAGCCCATCATTGTGGTCGGTCGAAGCATCTATCATTGAAAATGAACCCTCTGAATCCATACGAGACGAAAGTCAAAAGGTTGAGACGGCAGTTGACCTGGTCTTGCCTTCAGAGTGTTCATCTTCGAATGATACCGTCACTGAAGAGAAAGAGAACGACACTGTTCAAATTCTTTTTGTAAACACAGACTTCGATGAACTTGGGGGCAGTCCACCCGTTCCTTTATCGCAGGAAGGAAGTTCATCAGAGTCATACCCAGCCGTCTATTCGGTCCCACCTCCAAGCAACCTAGTCATTTCCTTCGACTGGAATCTACTAGGCAGACCCCATTTACCAGCTAGCGTACCATTCCGAATCATTGTACAAGCTTACAGAATGGTCATGGCTGGTACCATCATTGATGAAGGGGCTTCTGTGAGTATCCTTTCATCAACTGCTTGGAAAGCGCTTGGTTCGCCATCGCTTTTGCCTGAAATGAGAAATTTGACAGGCTTTGACAAAGGAACCAGTCGACCATTAGGGACCCTTCCAAATGTGCCCATTACTTTTGAGAAGGAAAACCATTCACATGAACGTGATGGTAGTTCAAGGACCCTTGGATTATAATCTACTCCTTGGACGTGACTATATTTACTGCATGGGAGCCGTTGTCTCCTCACTCTTTAGAGTAATGTGTTTTCCGCACGAAGGCAGAATGGTCAAGCTCGTAGACCAAATGTCATTCCCCGCTTCACACATCACAAATAGTCAAATGCCATCCCTAAATGGTCTTTTCACGCAAGGAATGTCTCATTGATCTCCAGTCTGTCCACTTGATGAACACGAGTGATTCAGGAGGATGTGACTGAAACCCAGGGGGCATGCACCTTGGTCTATTTCGATAGGAAAACCTTGGGTATAGAGTAGGTTTCCACGGGGGATATATGACTAGTCTGACACACCCATCCTCAAAGGAAAATTGGATTAGGCTGGAATAAGGTACCTTCGTTAAAGTTATGTGAGTGGAGTAACTCTACGCCACTCACCTCTGTCTATTTCGGTAGACATCGCCAAGAAAGAATTTTATCTGCTATGTGGATAGAACTTTCATGGTAACTTGGGAATTTTTTGCTATACTTGGGGGCATGCAAACCTTTCTGCATGCAAGTGAAGAGCGACCATTTATTTTTTAAATTTGTAGGACCTCTAACCCTTTAAACCCATAAGGCTAGTTGTTTCCTAGCTTGCATAAAGAAAGGATTTGGGGCAAAGCTTCAAAAGGTGCAAGCCCCTTAAAAATGGCATCTTGAATGAGACATCCTTATTATACAACTAGCGAGCAGTGTTACCGCAGGGTTCAAGCTCGTTAAGAAATAAACCCACCACAAGCAGTTTTAGCGCATAGTTCAAGCTCGTTAAAAAATAAACATAAGTCATGAGCAAATGTTTCCCCGAGAGTTTAAGCTCATTAAAAAATGAACCGGTAAATAACCATTGTGAATGCCTTATCGCCAGCATTTGAGCCTTGGTCATGTTCTCATCATCACCTCCACTTTGTTTTTAGCTGATCATTCACCTCCATATGATTGTTTACCCTTTCAAGGAACATCTGCGAAGAGTGATTCTATTAGCCATCCTTGTGACACTACCATGATTGGAAAATTCCAAACCTTACCTGGAATCATCTGCTACCCGAAATCATCACTTGTTCCTCGAAAACGAGTCTCCTTTAAGCTCTTTTCAACTACATCGTAAAATATGAAAAGATTGTTGAGCGATTAGCCTCTCCGGCTCGTTAAAGTCATCGGAAGTGCTATCCCTCCTCTAGATTTTAATATTTTTGGACATGAGGGATTATTACACAAAAATATCGAGCGCTTGTCTTGTTCGGCTCGTTAAAACTATCGAAAATTCATCCCTTTCGTATTATTTTACGCTTTTTCAGACTTAAGGGATTATATGATGAAAAAGAATCTTTGGAGTCTCCTTTCCATCCCTTTCATACTCTCTAAAATTGAAAAGGATCGAGTTATCTTTGTCGTTAAACTCGTTAAAACCAAATAGCAACAAACTCGTCCACATGGACGAGAACGAGTTTCACTGTCGCTAGGCTCGCTAAAATATAGCGACAGGTTAGCCCGAAGGGCGGATTATAGAACAAGCATATGTTATCCTCCTCAAGCTTGACAAAAATAAATAGGTACTGGTCAGCAATGACTGGCGAAAATTGGGAAGAAAACTTGAAAAAGCTTTATTGGTAGCAAGTCGCTCTTGAACATGACACTTTCCTTCCGTATCCAAGCTGGGTTGGGTTGTTCATTCACTGGTCATCACCATTGTTCCGTCACACCATCAATCCTTGGGGTTAACGCTACCAATATATCGTCAGTGTCACCGATATGTTTAAGAGAAGTCATTCAGACAATTCGCCTGTGTCTCACCCACTGTAATACATTCATGCTCCATTCTTTCATGACCGCCACCCTGAACCCTGTTTCGTCAAATCTTTTTCACCTCTAAAATCATTTCCTTCGTTCTGTGTTGTAGATGTGGGATTCATTAAGGCCCTCCTACATCAGGTCACTTCTTGTCAACATAAGCTCATTATCCAAGAAGTCGACCTAGGAACAACCCTTTCAGTACTTTGAAGATTGCATGCCTCAATGGCAAGTTTCTCACTTTCGGCGACAGGTTTACATAAATGGCCTTCGATTGAGAGATTTTGCGTGGTGTTCGACGCCAAGTCCTTTTTCACACCACGCAAATTGTACTGTAGTACCTTGAGGGTCATTGTCATTATTGGTGATTCCTCTTGCACCTGTTAACAGCTTACATCATTAGCTAGTAATCAGGTGATGTCTTTCCATGTTCGACTCAAGAACATTTTTCACATGGATCGACTTGTACTCCGATTGAAGATTGAATGAGTTTTGAAGACCCCAGATCTAGTTTCATCCATCCGAGCTGTGATATATTCAGGAATATAAAGACATCAAATGTACATCATTTCTGAACAGATGATCATCCAAATCAAAGGTTGATGAGTCCGAGTCATCAGTCTGCCACACAGACGATTGTCTGTCCTATGTACATGAAAATGAATTTATAAAGTTGAGCATGGGAATGCCCGCCTCAGCTAAATCATGAAAAATGTTGTCAAGATAACGTATTGTATTGTATCTTATTACAGGTCGCCTCCCAGCTCGAAAAAACTTCGGATTCTCATGGTAAAGCATTTCACCCGACATCAAAAGATTAACGCCCTCATGCTTTAGGGGGCAACTGTTATAGACATTTTTGGGAACTTCAACTCCAATCATAAATGTCCATAAACTGAGGGCTCCTAAGTCCCTAAAAGTGTTGCTTCACTGCCTAAAGGAACAAGGTCAGCTGATTACATCATCTCCAGAAGTTCTCCACTAAAAACTGCTCAGAAATGGTCAAAACTAGACCATACTGAAAACCCAGTGTAGAGGGTGTGATGCATATCACCTTCCCAGTGTAAAGGGTGCGATGCATACTGAATGGACCCTTTGTAGGGTGTGATGGTTGGCAATGGACAAATGGCAGGGACAAAATGCGAGGTGGAAGATCATGGAATCTTCCAGATGCTTCCCCTCTGACACTTGCCTCTCTGTTTTCGACCAGGGATGAGTAAGATATCATCATTCTCCAAGTGGAATCAGGAACTATCAGAGAGAGGACAGTAATCAAGACCCAAGAAGATGACTCACCCCCCTACAATCATCTATATATGGATCCCTCATAACAGAGATCCAGAGGCTAGAATCTTGTATCTTGTAGAGAAGTGCTGTTGGTTTTCTGGTGTAACTTCATAGTGTTGGGTGATCTAAGCTTTACTTGAGGTGAAGAAGGGCTTTCTTGCTAGAGGGTGATGCTGGGTCAGAACATATGGTTGTAATCCTCTTGCTATTCTTGATCTTAATAAATCTATTCAAATTTTCCTCCATATTCTTGTATGTTTTCTTATATATGCATTTGTATGGTTAACACATATCTGGTCCTATGTTATTTATGAATATGGATCTTTGTTCTTCGATAGTAGTATGTTGTTGTGATTCCACAGGTGCTCTTTGAAGCTGGAAAGACGAAGAAGAAGTGGAAAAGCTCTATCAGGAAGGAGAGGAATCAAACAAGGAAATCAAGCGCAAGACTAAGGTTGGTCTCCTTTGTTCCACTCTTATCTATTTTCATAAAGGAAAATGAAAGTAGACCTTACTTGTTTGTTTCTAAGATAGCTACTAGTCTTAGTGGGAATAGTAGCATCCGAGTGGACACTATTCCTGGTAACACTAATCACGTCAGTGCGAACTGTTCAACAATCCCAGCTTGTATGAGGGAGAATGAGTCAGTCAAAGTTGGGTTGTAGGCCAAGTTTAAGTGTCCTACAATTTGACTAACCCCGAGGCATGAAACCTAGCTCCTGAAAATGGTCAAAATTGTGGCCTCGTTAACTTTCCCAATAACCCTTAATTTCAAAATATTTAAAAATGAATATTAATTTTTTAAAAATGAAAAAATATATATTTTTTGGGGTGGCAAGCCACAAACCCCACCACCCCCCAACCAACGTAAAACATTCATTTTTAAATTGGTCGACTAGCCATGACCCCTGTCAGCCCCCAACCCAAACTCAAGCAACTTTCAGTAAATACAATATTCGGGCAGTGGGCGAGTCACCTCCAGTGGACCCATCCCATGCCCCACCACTCATAATTGTACACCATAAAAAGGTAGATGAAGGTGGTGGGATTTGAACCCATGGCCAATGGGAGGGCTGGTCCTACCCACGTGGCAGCTCCATGTTTCACTCCCCCATGATACATACCAACATGCCCCATGTACTATGTACCTCAGCCATTTAATACGCCAACCTTAATCCAATGTGAAATTGCGGAGGGTATGGGGTGGGCCACCCAATGCGGACCTGACCCCCAACAAATGATCAGATGTGGTTGTTTAAAAAAATAGAAATGCGTTAAAATGAGAGGGATGACAATTAACCACCCGACCCTCCTCAACTAATTTCGCTTTTTACCAATTTTCCAAACAAACTTCATTGTAATATCCATCTGTGAAAAATTATATAAATATTCATTTGCACAATGCAC